>JAPKLW010001637.1:50120-161078 GCA_026898455.1 Plectranthus barbatus | reverse complement strand
CATATCTTTCTTTCGGGTTTACGGTCGCACACCATTTCACCCATCATTCTTTCTTTCAGCTAATAAGAGTAGCGCATGTACGGAGGGTACATGGTTCTTGTCTTATTAGTGTCATCTCTCTGTTAATACTTAATTAGCAGAGGGCAGATATAATAGCACAAAACATGCATAGCAGTCTCAGTTTAAATCAAAACATTTTAACACATTTTGAAAAGAAAAACACACGTTAGATTTTATACTGAAATAGTTTCCCCACCTCGTTCTCGGCTTTTGGCTAGATGTCTTTAACTTGAAAGAGCTCAAAGATCCTCGTTCAATTTCCTACAACCAAGTAGGGTTCTCGAGTCAATATAATGCATCTAGGACGATACATCTTAATTGAAATAAACAAGACTCGAAGGACTAAGACAACTTGAAATAATTCAAGCCTCTGTGTCGATCGACAGACTCTGTGTCGGTCGACACAACCCTGGTCGACTCAGGTTCAAACGGTCGACACCACTCGGTCGATACAAGGGATGTCGACCTTCCCTGTCGATCGACATGATCTCCGTCGATCGACAGGTGTGGTTCGATATTCTTCTCTCATCGAACTCCATGTCGATCGATACATCCCCTGTCGATCGACAGGATTGACTTGACATCAATCTATGAATCGACCTTCCCTGTCGATCGACACACTTTCTGTCGATCGACAGGTTCGACTCATCTCGACTCCATGAATCGACCTTCCCTATCGATCGACCTGATCTCTGTCGACCGACAGAGGTCGTCTCCTACACGGGTTCGCCGGAGCTGAGCCTGCAACTCGCGAAATCTCACGATTCCTCCGGCCGATGACACATGCAATTACATATTCCGACTCCTCTAACCACTAGGAACAAGAATCTATCCTTGAAATGCGGAAACAAGACGAAAAACGAAGACGTGAAATACCTCGCCGGAGCTCTTCCACGTGCGGCGGCGACCAAGGTTTTCCGGCGTCCAAATCGAGCTTTCTCTACAGCCGAACGTTCCTTACACTGCGAGGAATACAAATCCATGATTAAATCACCGGAATTCGGCCGGAATAACAAGTTATTCCAAAATCGCCACTTACAAACTCACCTCAACTTCCACCTCCGATATCTCCCTCGTCTCTCGTCCCCTCGGAGTCCACGAATACTCAAAATGAAGCTCTGCTCGAGAGCTATCAGATGGGGGTGGTGGCTGGCCGGTCGGTCGCCGGAGGTGGCCGGAAAATGGACTGAAAGAGGGCTGACGGGTTTTGAGTTGAAGGGGGAAGATTCAGCACTCTCTCTCTCTCTCTCTCAAATATAACATAAGCTAAAAAGCTTATGGTATGAAATCTCTTTCCTATTTATACTCCTTCATAAACTAAGGTATGAATTATGATCATAAATTCTTATAATTCCATATCATACTTCCTTAATAATAATATGATAACTCATATTATTTTATATCTTCCCAAAATAATTCCACCTTATTTCTCCAATTTCATAATTCATGATATGTATATCCACAATAATACACTCCATAATTCTTGATATTTCCATCAAGATTATAGTGTATTTAAGTTCATCACATAAATAAATTCTCCAACATCATTCATACCATCCCATTCAAATAAAATCAATGCTTCACAACATTAAAATCCTCCTCTTTATAAAAATAATGATTCTTACAAGGCTTAATTAAGCTTGGGGTATTACATATTCATTACTTTTTATATTTCTTTTGTGATTGTTTTTGGAAGTTTTCAATAGGCGGGAAAAAAATTGTTTTTGGGGTCTTGCTTTTAGGTATAGTATAGATATAGATGTTGTATTTTATGTTCTTTATATTTTATCACTATAATTTGTATATTTAATAAAAATTATACTTTGTTAAATAAATGAGCTCGAGTCGAGCTCGAACTCGAGCTTACAAAGTTGAATCGAGCTCGAACTCGAGCTCATGAGCTTTAGCTCGATTACAACCTTGCCGAACCGAACTCGAGCCGAGCTCAAGCTTTTACAATCGAGCTTGTGCTCGAGCACCAAAACTTAAAAAAATTTCGAACTCCAGCCGAGCTCGAACCTTGTCAAAATCTCACGAACCGAGCTCGAGCAACTCACTACTCGGCTCGGCTCAGTTCGTTTACACCCCTAATAAAGGGTGTAAATCTAGTATTATTTAAAAATTAATAAATACAATATTTAAAAGAAAAAGTGACAAATACAGTTAGGTTTTTTTTTATTGTATTGAATTTTCAATATATATTAAATAATACTCACTCTATCCCGCCCGAATTGTTACCCTGAATTGATGATGTGGAGAAGTCACACCAGGCATACGGATCATATGCTCCTCCCTGCTGTGCTCCGGGCTGCGGTGGTGTACTCGGTACAGGTCGAACTCTCAAACGTGATGTAGGTCCTACTGCTGACGCTTGTGTACCACTCGAAGATGCTGGCGAAGGATTCCCCTCCGTGATAACCTTCTGAATCAAATCTGCCATGAAACAGCGAAAGCTCGCTACCGTGTCGGTCGCACTATCGGTGTATAATCGAGTCAATGTCATCACCAAGTTGGTCCATCGGTCTGGCACAAGGATAAGCGTCCCCTCCATCGCCTCTCGGTCTGTGACTCCCAAAAAGCGCACTCTCTCCCACAACTCCAAATACTTCACCAAGGCTGATGCAAGGTTCTCCTCGGGAAAAGGAAGGTGTCTCCTGAATCGCTGGACTAGTCTCTCCTGAGGGTCCATCTGCCACAATAAACAACAACAAATGGTCAGTCCCAAGGTCATAATAACATCACCATACACAACTCTGTGTCTCGGTGGCAACTCATCCTCCGACACACTATGTCGAGGGTCCAACTGATCGTCGCGCTAACACACTCACTCGAGTCTCGACTATATCTGTCAGGCTCACCGTGTACATTCTGTACACCTAACTGTTAACTTGTAGTTTCCACAAGTTAACTCATTCTCATCACTCAATGCGCCAAACTAGACGAAGAAATTTTCAGTTTCATGATGTTCAAAAACCAAGTTCTAAGGTTCAATCAACTACGAGTGTCGTTTCACTCCACTCGAATAATCTAATTTCCTAAGTCATAGTACAACCCCACATGATACAAGGTTTACCCAAGTCAGCACCTTTTCAAGGCTCACAGTCAACCAGTTAGCCCTGTTCCATCCTAATTTAAATGTCAAAAATAAATTTCAACTTCCACCATTTCTTACAGCTCAATTTACAAGTTAACACATCATAGCCATAACACAAAATTTCACACTGCTTGCAACACATTTCAAAACTCATTCCATTGAAATCACACTTTCAAGTGCACTAATCTTGGAACACACAGCATCGAGATCTGATCGTTTTAAGAAAGAAAAGAAATACCCAGCCTTATCTGCCTAGGGCTTCAGTACAACTGCTGAACAGCCCGAGCTCATAAACAAAGTAAGGTTGCTAGCCTTTTATTCGCAATAAATAAGATTAGCGCAAGTACTCTACGTACATGGTTCTCGTCTTATTAATAACTCTCTGTTGTTAGCAGACAATCAGAGGACATATATAAGCACAAAAATATTTGCATAGAAATCAGTTTAAAACAAATTATTTTCACACGCTTTGAAAATAAAAGCACGTTTTGATTTTTATACTGAAATAGTTCCCACCTGGTGTTAGGCTTTAATAAGTTAGATGTGTCCTCGTAAATTGAGCAAATTGAGCTTCCTTTCTTATCTCACACCTTCAATAACAACAAACATTCCTAATTAGGATGGGTAACTAGGACAAGAACTTATCAATCGACTCCATACAACATTTCGCATCCAACTCATTTCTATCTCAATTTCTAACATGCCTTCATAATCTCATCCACCCAATATAGACAACTTCCACACTTAGATTCACATACCAACACATGTTTTACTCTTAACATGCTTCAATAATCATACAATAAACTCAAGGGTCGAATATACTTGAAAATGAATGAAAACGGGTCAAGAAAAATGAGTTTTGATCAACAAGGCCGCAGCCCATCCCGAACGGAATGGAAAAATCTATTTTTTTCTCTGCCTGGCCGTGCTCTGTCCCGAGCGGGACACACTCATCCCGAATAGGATGGGTGGCCTGCTCCCGTTCGTCCTCGCCGAAAGCCGTTCTGAACGGAATGCTCCTCTTCCGTTTGGAAAGCGTCGTCTTCCTCACGACTTCAACCCTGTAAACCCCAAAAATCCTTCGATCCAACCACCCAAACTCACATGCCATCATATATATGAATTCCTAGACTCGAGGGGAACACGAAAGCATGCTTTGATCAAGAGAATAAGGCATAAAATGGTGATGGGTGAAGCTCACCGGAATTTCTCTTCCTCACGGCGGCGGTGTGCTTTTTCCAGCGACAAACTCAAAGCTCTCGGTCTCCAAATGGTCTCTAGGACAAGGGAAACACGAATATATAAGTCTTAGATCAAGAAAATCGAGTATGAACGAGTTCTAGGGTGGAAACACATCTCATCTCAAAATCCCGCGAGGCAACTTCTCTTTACGATATCTCCCTCGTTTCTCAACGCCACAACCTCTACCTTAGCTCTTTAGAAAGCTAGGAACGAGATCTACGCGATGGTGGTGGTCTCGTGGTCGGCGGTGGTTGGAGCTGGCCGGAATATGGCCGGAAAGTCTCAGCTGGAAAGTGGAAAAGGTTGGAGTGTAGGGAAAGGTTTAAGGTAGAGAGAGGGATTAGTGTTGGGTGAAGTGGGGACCAAGTCTCTCTCTTTTTCGCTTTTGTTTGATTAAAATCCTCCCCCTCATGCCAAGTGTCCAACATCACACAGCATTGCCACATACCCCCTCTCCATGCAACTTTTCTAATAATTCCAATTTTAACTTCCAATAATTCCAAATAATTCCCAACAATTATTGTTTCTCTCAATGGATCTCCGAAAATTAGTCCGATCAATTCGCGATCATCATTATAATAACACGAACATATCTATAGCCCGAATTAGATAATCGACTATCCGAACTTGAATTGCAATTATTGCACAAAAATGAAAGGGAATTTATTTAATTACAAAAATTAAGCGATTAATTAGCTTAATTAATCTCGGGGTATTACATCCCCTTACCCTTATAAAAATTTCGTCCCAAAATTTAAAATGCTTCGAAAAGCTCGGGGTACTTCTCTTTCATCTTCTCTTCTAACTCCCCTGTCGCTTCCTCTCGACCATGGTGACTTCACAATACTTTGACAAGAGGAATTGACTTGTTTCTCAACTCTTGTATTTTTCGGTCCAAAATTGCTTCTGGCCTTTCCTCATAATGTAAATTGGAGTTCAAAGCAATCTCTTCTTGCTGGATCACGTGTCTAGGGTCATACACGTATTTTCTTAACTGAGATACGTGAACGTTGTGCACATTACCCATGCTCGGAGGTAATGCCAAACGGTAAGCCACTGGACCAATGCGCTCCAAAATCTCATAAGGTCCTACAAAGCGCGGTCGCAGTTTTCCCTTCACTCCGAATCTCATGATCCCTTTTGAAGGTGAGACCTTTAGGAATACTTTATCCCCTACCTCAAAATGTAGCTCGACCCTTCTGGAATCAGCATAAGATTTTTGCCTGCTCTGGGCTTCCTTGATTCTATCTCGGATCTGACGAACAATAGTGATCATCTCGTTGATGGCATCAGGTCCTAAAATTTATCTCTCACCCACTTCGTCCTAATACAGTGGAGATCGACACTTCCTTCCATACTGAGCTTCGTACGGAGCCATCTCAATCGTCGCTTGGTAACTATTATTGTACGCAAACTCGATTAGCGGTAAAATCGGCTCCCAACTTCCTCCTCGATCTAGAACCACTGTCCTCAACATGTCCTCAAGAGTTTGGATGGTTCTCTCAGATTGACCATCGGTTTGTGGGTGAAACGCCGTGCTGAAATTTAGGCGCGTCCCCAACTCTTGTTGCATACTCATCCAAAATTGAGACATAAACTTCGCGTCTCTGTCAGACGTAATGGATACTGGCACTCCGTGCAATCTGACAATCTCATGGATGTATAGCTGTGCTAGCTTGTCTGATCCGTAAGTCACTCGGATCGGCAATAAATACGCACTCTTCGTTAGACGATCCACTATAACCCATGTTGCCGTATTTCCTTTTTGTGATTTTGGCAAACCTGTCACAAAATCCATGGCAATATGCTCCCATTTCCACTCGGGAATGTCTAACGGCTGCAATTTTCCATACGGCCGTTGATGTAATGCCTTGACTTGGTCACATGCCAAGCACTTTTCCACATACATGGCTACATCCTTTTTCATACCATCCCACCTGTACTTAGCCTTCAGATCCTGATACATCTTCGTGCTTCCTGGGTGAGCGGTATACGACGTATCATGAGCTTCGCTCAAAATCTCGTTTCTCAGATCTTCACTGTTCGGCACCAAGATTATGTCCCTGAACAATAAAGCATTATCAGGTGCCTCTCGGTATTCGCCCATCGACTTAACTCTCAGTTTCTCGCGTAATTTCTCGAGTTCCACATCCTTCCTCTATGCCTCAATAATTCTTTCTCTTAAATCCGACACGACAGTCAGATTTGCTACTTCACATCTCTTTCTCTCTGAGGGCGATATTACTTCCAGATGAAGTTTCTCTAATTCTCTGACCAAATTGCCCTCTCTGGTAAGCATACAACCCAATTGAGCCTCTCCTTTCCTGCTCAAGGCATCAGCTACTGAGTTTGCCTTTCCTGGGTGATAGTTTATCGTTAGATCATAATCATTGACTAACTCTAGCCATCTCCTCTGCCTCATATTCAGATTCTTCTGCTCGAAGAAGTACTTCAAGCTCTTGTGATCTGTGAATATGGCACACTTAACCCCATAGAGATGGTGTCTCCAAATCTTCAATGCATGGATTACGACTGCTAGTTCCAAATCATGAGTTGGATAGTTCACCTCGTGCGGTCTTAATTACCTTGACGCATAAGCTATCACTTTTCCATCTTGCATTAGAACACAACCGAGTCCATTCTTGGATGCATCGGTGTATAACTCGAAGTTCTTATCTGGCTCTGGCACTGCCAAAACTGGTGCGGTCGTCAAAAGTTGTTTCAATTTCTGGAAACTCTCCTCGCATTCTTTTGTCCAGACAAACTTTATCCCTTTTTGGAGTAGTTGTGTCATCGGCTTCGCAATCTTCGAGAAGCCTTCAATGAACCTCCTATAGTATCCAGCTAAGCCAAGAAAACTACGAATCTTGTTTGGCATTGTCGGTGACTTCCATTCTATCACCGTCTGAATCTTTGCTGGATCTACCTTTTTGCCATCTGCCGACACAATGTGACCAAGAAATGTCACTTCTCGTAGCCAGAATTCATATTTAGTGAACTTGGCGTATAACTTCTCATCCCTGAGAGTTTGTAATATTGTTCTCAAATGTTGCTCATGTTCTTCTTCACTCTTTGAATATATGAGAATATCATCGATAAACACCAGAACAAAGTTATCGAGATACGGATGAAACACTCTATTCATCAAATCCATGAATACAGCCGGAGCATTTGTGAGTCCAAACGGCATTACTATAAACTCATAGTGGCCGTATCTGGTCCTAAAAGCCGTCTTTGGAATATCTTCCTTTTTGATCCTCAACTGGTGGTATCCTGATCAGAGATCAATCTTGGAGAAAGTGCTCGCTCCCTTGAGCTGATCAAACAAATCATCGATTCTCGGCAGAGGGTACTTATTCTTCAAGGTCAACTTATTCAATTCTCGGTAATCAATGCACATTCTCATTGAACTGTCCATCTTCTTAACAAATAGGATCGGTGCTCCCCAAGGTGACACACTCGGTCGAATAAACCCCATGTCTAACAGTTCTTGCAACTGAACTTTCAGTTCTTGCAATTCCTTTGGAGCCATGCGATACGGTGCCTTGGAAATTGGTGTTGCACCTGGTTCCAAGTCTATAGTGAATTCAACCTGCCTGTCTGGCGGCAGTCCTGGTAGTTCCTTCGGAAATACGTCCTCGAATTCCCTTACTATTGGCACATCTTGGACCGTAAATTCAGGCTTCTCTTCTCTCTCTAGATACACCAAGAAAGCTTGGTTCTCAGCTTTGCTTAACAACTTTGATGCCTGCAGCACTGATACAATCGGTACTCTTTGTCTTCTCTTGAATCCGTAAACGAATAAATCTTCATCCTCGGGTCTCGGTATGATCACTTTCCGCTCATGACATAGGATCGTCGCTCGATTCCCCACCAACCAATCCATACCTAGGATTACATCTACGTCATGAATATCCAATACATACAACTCTGCTACTAGGATCTCATTTCATTCAACTTGATTTTCAAGTCGTGACATACTAAGGTAGATATAGTTGTCTCTCCTGAAGGTATTGCTACGTTCAAGTCCTGACTACTCCGTTCTACCTTAAGTCTTAATGCCTCAACACATGCAGATAAGATGAAGGTATGCGATGCTCCAGTGTCAAAAAGTACTATGACAGGTATATCATTAATCGTTCCCATACCTGCGAGATTCCCTTCATCGCGGTTTCCTTCCAAGGCGTAGGCTCTTGCCCCTCTTGGTTGCTCATTCCCTCCTTGTGGGTTCCCTTCTTGATGCCTTGGAGGAGCTTGTTGGCCTTGTGTGCCTCCTCCTCGATTCCCGACATTACCCCTCCAGGGTTGACGGTTACCCCTGATTGCCTTTAATTGCTGGTTACCCGGCCTTCGAAAGTTCTGGCGGTTTCCAGACCCTGTTGGAGGTGTGGAGCACTGATGAGCATAATGTCCTTGGCCACCGCAGTTATAACACCTCAATCCGCCCTGCTGGCAAATCCCTGTATGCCTTCTCCCGCATCTTTGGCAGTTCTGAAAGTCTCCATCCCTCTGGTCCCGCCTGGGTGCCATCTGGGGTTTGTTTCTTGGATAGAACTGTTGGTCATTTCGCCCTTGGGCATTCTGATATCGGCCTTGATCCGGGCGCTTTTGGCTTCCTTGCCCTTGAACAAACTGCCTGGGAGGCTCTTCCCACTTCCTTTTCGGAGCTGGGGCTGGTGTCTGGATCTCCTGAGTCCCCCACTCTGACATCTTCTTTTTATTCTTGGACGCCTCAATGTACAAGGCATGGCTCAGCAATTCTTGGTAAGTCAGTCCCTTCATCGTTGCCAACTGGGTGCGGATCCCCTCGCACAGTTCGTCTCTGAATTTCTCCGCCATTTTTTGTGGCGTATCCGCCAGATGCGGCGCCATCTGGAGCAACTCACCGAATTTGGTGTCCTAATCCTCCACCGACAGTTTCCCTTGCTCAAACAAAAAGAATTCAACTTCCCTCTCCTTCCGGTATTGCTTCGGAATGTACTTCTCGTACAAGGCCTCCTTAAACTTATCCCAGTTCAGCTGGGCTCTCTCTTCTGGTGCCACTGACTTAGCATAGGTCTCTCACCAACGGTCTGCTTTCCCCTTCAACTGATAGGTCATGCAGTTGTCCTTCTCAGTTTCAGTGCACTGCATGTGCCTGAAGATCTTTTCCAGCTCACGGATCCAGTCCTCTGCTGCCACTGGACCGCCTGTCCCATCGAAGGTGGGAGGCTGTTGTTTTTGGAAGGTCTCTACCAGTTTAACTGATGAGGTGGCTGGCTCCCTTTCAGGCGGAGGTTGGTAGTGTCCGTCATGGCCGGTTGCACTATCGCCATCGGACAGTGTCTCATATCCGTCATGCTCTTGGAAGATGGGGATCTCTTCCAGATACGGAGCTTCAAACTCGTGTGGCGGATTGGCTCCTCCATGGCCTCTACCTCGGCCTCTGCCTCGGCCTCTGCCGCGGCCTCGACCTCACCCTCTTCCACGGCCTCGATTTATATCCTCCATACTATTTCTTTCTGTAACTGTATAATCAACGATATATGATGGTTGTTAGCGAACAATGCATCTCCCCCAAACAATATCCTCGCGACAATATTTCTTATGAAAGTAACAACAACATCAAATAACATCACGATAATTCGTTGTTCTACAAGTCAAACATAACTGAATCCAAGTACAATACATCAATACAAATAATGTCATCGTCTCATCAGGTCCAAAAGGTAAATAAAGTCCAAAATCCAAACGCATAACAACTAAAATATGGGAAATACAACATCCCTCAATCGGATCCTTCAGATGGATCCTCCTCCTCGTCCTCCTCATCCTCCTCATCATCGTCTTCGGCCTCCGTCTTCCCTCTCCCCCTATCCTGGGACGCTGTCCTCCTCTCCCAGCTACTCTCGGTATCGCTGGATAGGCAAATCGGTGCATGAGCAGTCCCGTATCCACCAAGCATATCTGCCCAACCACTCGCTATGGGTCTAGGCCACATCTCCGCGTTATGAATACCTGCATCAGGCGCTGGGTATGCCTGACTGGGCCCTCCGGTGTAAGGTGGCGGCTGTGTGGATGATGCATGCAGATCGGCGAATCCCGGTGGTCCCATGGAGTCCTGGTGCTGAGGTGCACCCTGAATTGATGATGTGGAGAAGTCACACCAGGCATACGGGTCATATGCTCCTCCCTGCTGTGCTCCGGGCTGTGGTGGTGTACTCGGTACAGGTCGAACTCTCAAACGTGATGTAGGTCCTACTGCTGACGCATGTGTACCTCTCGAAGATGCTGGCGAAGGATTCCCCTCCGCGATAACCTTCTGAATCAAATCTGCCATGAAACGGCGAAAGCTTGCTACCGTGCCGGTCGCACTATCGGTGTATAATCGAGTCAATGTCATCACCCAGTTGGTCCATCGGTCTGGCACAAGGTTAAGCGTCCCCTCCATCGCCTCTCGGTCTGTGACTCCCAAAAAGCGCACTCTCCCACAACTCTAAATATTTCACCAAGGCTGATGCGAGGTTCTCCTCGGGAAAAGGAAGGTGTCTCCTGAATTGCTGGACTAGTCTCTCCTGAGGGTCCATCTGCCATAATAAACAACAGCAAATGGTCAGTCCTAAGGTCATAATAACATCACCATACACAACTCTGTGTCTCGGTGGCAACTCGTCCTCCGACACACTATGCCGAGGGTCCAACTGATCCTCGCGCTAACACACTCACTCGAGTCTCGACTATATCTGCCAGGCTCACCGTGTACATTCTGTACACCTAACTGTTAACTTGTAGTTTCCACAAGTTAACTCATTCTCATCACTCAATGCGCCAAACTAGAAGAAGAAATTTTCAATTTCACAATGTTCAAAAACCAAGTTCTAAGGTTCAATCAACTACGAGTGTCGTTTCACTCCACTCGAATAATCTAATTTCCTAAGTCATAGTACAACCCCACATGATACAAGGTTTACCCAAGTCAGCACATTTTCAAGGCCCACAGTCAACCAGTTAGTCCTGTTCCATCCTAATTTAAATGTCAAAAATAAATTTCAACTTCCACCATTTCTTACAGCTCAATTTACAAGTTAACACATCTTAGCCATAACACAAAATTTCACACTGCTTGCAACACATTTCAAAACTCATTCCATTGAAATCACACTTTCAAGGGCCACCATACTGGTGCCAAAACCAAAATTTTCCGAAAACTTTTCACAACTTCCAAAGCTTTTCTTAAATCACAACATTTTCAACTCTTACCATTTTCAAAACCAACCAAAATTTTCAACATTTTTCTAAAATCAATCCATAACTCCAATAAACTTTCAACACCAACCAAGTTTCTCCAATTATGAAACCAGCACACAACCAACTTCTTTCATCAAATAACCAGTGTTAGCGTTCCGCTCAACACAAAACCAGCACAACTCAAAAACTGTTCGACATTCCTCAGTCAACATATACACCATTCTCAAAATTTCCAAATCGCTTTTACTCAATACCCAGATACTTTCCAAATAGTTTATCAAAATCAAATTTGCAAGCAGGAAATTTAAAAATCTCAAAATATACCTCAGGTTGCGCAGGATGGAGTAGGGTGTAAAGTATGAGCAACCTCTTCAATCAACTTTCAAAACCAAAACACTCTTGAGACTAGATACTTTTCAAAAATTTAGACAGGTTTCAAATGGTTTCAAATCGTTTTAAAAACCTATGGCTCTGATACCACTTCTGTAATGCCCCCATTTGCCTTCCCAAATTTCGAGGCACGTCACAGTCGTGGTTACCTATCTCTTAAATACTTTGCAGAATAAAACAGCGGAAGACTTGACATTTGAAAAGGCAATCTAAACTTTAACATTTAATCCTCGAAAGAACAAGTATTTCATAATGAAATATGGATGTTTTCAATGTTTAGATTTTCAAAAGTAGACAAAAACAGGGAAGGAATAGATTCAGAGAGCGGTGCAACGGTGTGTGTAACGTGGTGGTGACATGCATATGAAGATGCATGTCACAGGATCTTCAATCTTCAAAATTCAGCTCCATACTTTACACCGCCACCTCGCCATCTCTGCTTGCTTAACCGGCGTATTTTAGAAATAATACGAGGGGCTGAGTACTTTTGTACCCCGTGGAAACATGCCCGAAAACATACATTTATATAAGAATGATATGCAACTCACACAGATGAACACGGGGTTTTGTTGAAAGAAACCGTGTCATCAAAATCATTTTATTCGCACGTGCTATCTAACATGTTATTATATCTGTTTATCGTGGTGTAACTGGAAGCTGGCCCACTCCTAAGTTACGATGATTAGTTAGGAGTGAATTCACACTCAACCCACTATCATCTAAGTGCACTAATCTCGGAACACACAGCATCGAGATCCGATCGTTTTAAGAAAGAAAAGAAATACCCAGCCTTATCCGCCTAGGGCTTCAGTACTCCAGCTGAACAGCCCGAACTCATAAACAAAGTAAGGTTGCTAGCCTTTTATTCGCAATTAATAAGATTAGCGCAAGTACTCTACGTACATGGTTCTCGTCTTATTAATAACTCTCTGTTGTTAGCAGACAATCAGAGGACAGATATAATAGCACAAAAACTTTTGCATAGCAATCAGTTTAAAACAAATTATTTTCACACGCTTTGAAAATAAAAGCACGTTTTGATTTTTATACTGAAATAGTTCCCACCTGGTGTTAGGCTTTAATAAGCTAGATGTGTCCTCGTAAATTGAGCAAACCGAGCTTCCTTCCTTATCTCACACCTTCAATAACAACAAACATTCCTAATTAGGATGGGTAACTAGGACAAGAACTTATCAATCGACTCCATACAACATTTCGCATCCAACTCATTTCTATCTCAATTTCTAACATGCCTTCATAATCTCATCCATCCAATTTAGACAACTTCCACACTTAGATTCACATACCAACACATATTTTACTCTTAACATGCTTCAATAATCATACAATAAACTCAAGGGTCGAATATACTTGAAAAGGAATGAAAACGGGTCAAGAAAAATGAGTTTTAATCAACAAGGCCGCAGCCCATCCCGAACGGAATGTATCCATCCCGAACGGAATGGAAAAATCTATTTTTTTCTCTGCCTGGTCGTGCTCTGTCCCGAGCGGGACACAACCATCCCAAACAGGATGGGTGGCCTGCTCCCGTTCGTCCTCGCCGAAAGCCGTTCCGAACGGAATGCTCCTGTTCCGTTCGGAACGGTCGTCTTCCTCACGACTTCAACCCTGTAAACCCCAAAAAAACTTCGATCCAACCACCCAAACTCACATGCAATCATATATACGAAGTCCTAGACTCGAGGGAAACACGAAAGCATGCTTTGATCATGAGAATAAGGCATAAAACGGTGATGGGTGAAGCTCACCGGAATTTCTCTTCCTCACGGCGGCGTTGTGCTTTTTCGGGCGACAAACTCAAAGCTCTCGGTCTCCAAATGGTCTCTAGGACAAGGGAAACACGAATATATAAGTCTTAGCTCAAGAAAATCGAGTATGAACGAGTTCTAGGGTGGAAACACATCTCACCTCAAAATCCAGCGAGGCAACTTCTCTTTACAATATCTCCCTCGTTTCTCAACGCCACGACCTCTACCTTAGCTCTTTAGAAAGCTAGGAACGAGATCTACGCGATGGTGGTGGTCTCGTGGTCGGCGGTGGTCGGAGCTGGCCGGAATATGGCCGGAAAGTCTCAGCTGGAAAGTGGAAAAGGTTGGAGTGTAGGGAAAGGTTTAAGGTAGAGAGAGGGATTAGGGTTGGGTGAAGTGGGGACCAAGTCTCTCTCTTTTTCCCTTTTGTTTGATTAAAATCCTCCCCCTCATGCCAAGTGTCCAACATCACACATGTAAGCATGCCACATACCCCCTCTCCATGCAATTTTTCTAATAATTCCAATTTTAACTTCCAATAATTCCCAACAATTATTATTTCTCTCAATGGATCTCCAAAAATTAGTCCGATCAATTCGCGATCATCCTTATAATAACACGAACATATCTATAGCCCGAATTAGATAATCGACTATCCGAACTTGAATTGCAATTATTGCACAAAAATGAAAGGGAATTTATTTAATTACAAAAATTAAGCGATTAATTAGCTTAATTAATCTCGGGGTATTACAGAATTTTCGTTAACAATTATTGCTAAGTTTTTTTTAAGAGATAGAAGATAAAAGTTCATGATTTTGAGTTTTGGGCAAGATATAATTACCATTATTATATATTAATATATAATATAAATTATTTTCTATACTATACATCTAATAAAAGTAAAAGGAAGTATATCAAACACTTAGCTTAAAAAATCAAAGTTTAATATACAAAATTATTCTATAAAAGTGTAAATCTAGTGTTATTTAAAAGATAATAAATACAATATTTAAAAGAAAAAGTGACAAATACAATTTGTTTTAGATTCTTATAATTGGTTATTGTATATCTGTATAATATAGACTATGTTATAATAAAACAAATGTTATATAAAATAAAATAATAAAATATATATTAAAGTATTGTTTTTGGCGGGAAAATAACAAAATTGTAATATAATGGAATTATTTTTATTTAATATATTTATAGATGATAATAAAATTATTTAATAATATTCATTTCCATAAAAGACTTTGTACATAATTTGTGCTGTATTTTGTTTTTTAAGTTAAAAATGTGATTGCAATATATATAAACAAATTATTATGCTTCAATGCTAATTTTATAAAAATAAATTTGTATGTTTGTGGATCTTCACTCATTTCTTATATTTAAAATTTATTATATGTTCTTTTTCATAAAAAATAAATATAAGTATAATCATCAAGTTATATTAAATCTATAAATAGGGGTTCTATTTAAGTTTGCTTTATCTCTTCTATTTTAATTAAATGAATACAAGTAGTTAGATATAATTTATAATTATGAGAATTAAATGTATTTATAGAAACTATGACAAACTTTTTTACTTTAATATCTTAAAATTAGATACAAATATTTATTCGGACATGGCACGTCTGGTAAATCTAATATATATTTATTTTTTAGGAGTTTGGTTATAGGTATTTTAAAAAAAAAAAAGTACTCCCTCCGTCCCAGTGAAGTAGTCCCTTTTCTTTTCGGCACGGGAATTAAGAGTTGTGAGTGTAGTGGAATTAATATTTTATTGGTGAGTGTGAAAAAGGTTGTCATTTTAGGAAAATGGGACTATTCTATGGGACAAACAAAAAAGGAAAGTGGGACTACTTAAATGGGACGGAGGGAGTAATTAATTAAAGAAGTAACTAGCTATGAAAAGAAATTAAAGAAAGAAACTGATTAGCATGACGTGAGGTGCATGCAGTGGAAAGAAAATAAAATCCTATTAAATCTTCAACCACCACCGAATAGTCCAGACTCTTCTGTGTGTTTGTGTGTGTGTGTGATGGTTTCTTGTCTATAAATATATGCATACATCTATGAAAAGTTTGTGCTCCATCAGTTGTGTTAAATTCTAGCGGCAATATTATATAATTCAAATAGAATATGATCTGCCTTGCTAGCTAGTCTTTTTGAAGGTATGGATGTAGATTTGAGTTTTGGTTGCAGTTAGTTTCTCATGTGTTGCAATATTAATTAGCAGAAAAAGAAAAAAAGGAGAAAATGTGGAGGTTGAAGATTGCAGAAGGTGGGGGGAAATGGGTGACGACGACGAACGATCACGTTGGAAGGCAGCACTGGGAATTTGACCCAGAAGCTGGGAGTGGCGAGGAACGAGCCGCCGTCGAATTTCTGCGCCGCCAATTCACAAACAACCGCCTCCGTTTCAAACAAAGTGCCGACCTCCTCATGCGCATGCAGGTCTCCCTCTCTCTCTCTCATCTTCATGTTTCTGCGTACTTCCATAATTCATGTAGTTTTTAATGGGATTCGCGTTAAACTTAATTAAAACTGACCTATCCTAATGAACAGAATTAGAAGAATATGAACTTCTTAAAACAAATCCTATTAATTAGAATACAACCATAGTTCCTTCCAAGTTTTAAAACAAAAACTTATTTCATTTATATATAAAGTGATCATAATATTAAAATGTCTTATTATTATCATTATACACAAAAGTTATACAAGTCGATCAATGTGTAAAACGTTTTACAGGATCGAAAAATATATATGTCAACAAAAATATACAAATTTACTTGATTAATTACTATTTTATACTTGTTTCATGTTTATGTTATTCTTCATTGAACTGTATAATCACCTACATTAAAATAAATAATTGTTAATTTAAAAATCCAATCTTGATTATTCATCCATCAAAATCAAGGATCTACGATTTATTCATATTTAGCATATTCTAACATATCACATGATCATCCATTCAATATATATATATAGAGAGAGATAAGATCATATAAGAATAAACAAGTATATTAAAAATAATAATGAATCATATTCATTTGATTCAATAAAATAAATATTAGTGATTAATTATAATATTTGAATTTCAAATTTGTTTAATACTATTTAATTAAGGGTATTTTCGTCCATAATATATATTATGGTAGTTATTTCTCTTTCTAGTTTCATGAGATTTGTTCTCTTATTTTGTTTTTTGTTTTTCGCGCTTGATTTTTTTTCATATTTCGGATAATTCACATTTATTTTTTCTTATAATATATTTTTTACTGATACATTATATTTTATTATATAGTTCTTCATATTTCATTGCATAATATATTAATTTATAATTTGTTATCGCTCAAATATTATTAGACACTTTATCTTATTGCTTGTTATGTATTATTAATTGTTTGATACCTTATAACTTATTGCTTGATATTTATAACTAGTAAATTATTTTCGTCAATTGCTTCGGTTAATATGTCTTGTTTCTTGAACGTGTATGTCTTATTGTTTGATATACTCAATTTTGTTGCATGATTAATTTTTATTCATTGCTTGATTTATCACATCTTAAAGCTTGGTATTGTATATCGTATTGCTTAATGTATGTTAATTTATTACTTGATTTAGTTTTATCCATTGCTTGATTTACTATTGCTTATTGCTTGATATTGTATATACTATTGCTTAATCGATACTATTTTGTTGATCGATTCACACAAATTTATTAGATGAATGAACGAATATCGCAGATATGATTTTAAGTTTATTTATTATATTTTATTGCTTGATACATTATATTTTAGTATTTGAATGAATAATTGTTAATGCTTGTTTAAGTCATCATTAATATTTTTAATGAACTATGATTGTTAAAATAAATTAATTTCTTATAGTAATTTAATATATGTCTTTTTATTGTTTATAATTTGACACTTTATGTATTTTTGCTTGATATATTGATTTTCATTACTTGATATTTAATTTTTTTATACATATATTACAACTCGATTAATCCTACACAAGAATTACATTTAGATACTCTAAAAACTTAATACTAGAGTAAGTTTTGACACATCAAAACATCAAATTATGGAGTAAGCTGAAACTCAGTTTCTAACAAAAAGGCCTTTAGCATGAGAAATAAGAATACGAGCATTATAGGGTAATTTTTTCATTTTGCTTATACTTAAGATTTCGTCATGCACTAAAATTACAGTTTACTTTCATTATAATGCCAAAAATACTTTCATTATAGTGTATTAATATTTTCATTGTAAGATAATATTTAATCATTTTATTTATCTTCATTTTTTTTAGAGAGAAATGCTACCATTATAATACATTAAAATCTTTATTATAAGACAACACTTAATCATTTTATTCGTCTTCATTTTTTTTGAAGTTATCTTGCATTTTAGAGAGAAATATATGCATTATAGTACATCAACATATTCATTATAAGACAATATATACTTAGTAATTTATTCGCTTTCACTTTTTTAAAGTTATCTTGCATTTTAGAGTAAAATATGTGTATTATATTACATCAATCTATTTATTATATACTAAATTTTTATGAATTTTACGAGGAGTAGTTCATTGTTATTTGATTTGTATATGAGATTACTAAGTTTCATTAATTATATAGTTTACTTCCACTCAACATGTGCGATAGAGATTTAGTTTAAAAGTAAAAAAATTATCTTTAATTTGATAAATGATATATTAAAAAATAATTTAAATTGAGAGAGTTATGATTATTTATAATATTAAGAGAAAGAAAAATAAAACTATGTGCACTAAATATTGGATATTCATATCATAATTGATATGGACAATTATAAATATGGAAAATTCTCTAATCTTCAAGATTGAAACATATATATTACTCCCTCCGTCCCATTGAAGTAGTCTCACTTTCCTTTTTTGTTTGTCCCATAGAATAGTCCCATTTTCCTAAAATGGCAACCTTTTTCACACTCACCAATAAAATATTAATTCCACTACACTCACAACCCTTAATTCCCGTGCCGAAAAGAAAAGGGACTACTTCACCGGGACGGAGGGAGTATTAATTTTCTCAAAGATTCTTGTCATATAAGTTGGAATGAAGACATCTTATTTGTGCATCACACTATCTCAAATCATAGTTGTAATGAATATTCGAATGCTGATCGTGTGGACTGTATTGATCCTAGGGGTATTCGCAGTCCGGTTTGGAAGAAAAATCTCAGTCAAACCAATAGGTACGGTTTTGAAAAATTTTCAAACCAAACCGGCCAATAATTTTTCGAAACCAAACCGACCAAACCGTATAAAATCGGTTCGGTCCGGCCGGTTTGACGGTTTGAAATGAAATATATTTCAACTTTCAACAATCTACTATAATTTATAGAAAACTAGGGTCTAAATGCAAATTAATTGATTTCTATTATTTATTACTATTTATAATAATGCAATTTTAATTTTAAAAATCTTATATTTATAATTTAATGTAAAACCAAAAGAAATACATGGGTCAATTGTATAAAAATTATAACTTTAAACTTCAAATGTAAAATCGAAAGAGACGTGTAAAATTATAATAATAATAATGTTCATACTGTAATACCCCAAGCTTAATAAAACTTTGGTAACGCTTAATTGATTTTAATAGAGAGAGTTTCCTCAATTTGGGAATGTTTGAATTTATTTTATTGTGGTTGGAGAATTAAATCTTATTTTACCGCGATGGAATAACCGGATGTCATTAATCGAACTAAGATTTTTACATAGATTGGAAGGAATTATCGAGATTTATTAAGATTTATTTGGAGGTGATAAGGTGGATTATGAAATTATAGGGAATTATATTGAATTTTAGACAAACATATATTTATATGTTGGAAATGATGAGGTAGAGATGAGGAGTATTATATGAGGATTTACTTGTATATTGGAAATTATAAGGAGACAATTATGTATATATGTATTTGTATTATATATAATAAATCTGGAAATTGATTTATTTATAATGTAATTATATTAGAGTATGTATGTTATTGTGAAAATAGGAATTTTGGACAAACATATAGCAAGTAAATAAATCATTTACACCACATTTATCCTAAGCTAGAGAGAGAAAAAAAAAAAGAGAGGGAGAGCAGCCCCATTTCAGAACCCCATCCCCGTCAGCCTTCTTTCCCGGCGAGTTTCCGGCCGAATCCGGCCATCCCAGACCGAGAGGCCACCACCATTGTGTAGCTCTTCCTCCGAGCTTCGATTTGAGCTAAAGTGGGCTCCGAGAGGACGAGTATTGACGGAGATATCGAGGTGAGAAGTTTGGGTGTTCATCACGCTTAATTTTCGAGTTTTGGTATTAGATCTTGTTGTTTAGGCTAGGGAATTGAGTTTTGATGCTAGATATGTGTTCCAAACCTTGTAGGGATAATTTTAGTACCGGGAGAGTTGAGGATTATCGCTGGAATAGAGCTCCACCGCCGTGAAGAAGGTTTTCCGGTGAGCTCTCGTCCACCCTTCATATATTGCGGTAATTTCGTGTTTAAGGGCTTGATTCGTGATCTAGGATAGCTAGGAACCTTGTAAGATGATTGCATGTGAAATCGGATGGGTAGAATAGGAGAAATGTGGAGTTACAGGCGGAAATTGCAAGGACGCGCGAAGAAGACGACGCATCCCGAGCGGGACGGAAACATCCCGTTCGGGACACGTCGCGGCGATTTTGAGCACAGCAGGGCACCCATCCCGTTCGGGATGAGTGTGTCCCGTTCGGGACAGCCCACGGCTGGGCGAAATAAATCACGCCGTTCATCCCGTTCGGGACGGGCGCATTCCGTTCGGGATGAGCTGCGGCTTTTTGGATAAAACTTGATTTCTTGACCCGTTTTCTCTCCTTTTCGAGTTATATTTGGTCCATGAGTTTATATTATGATTATAGGAGCATGTTAGGCTTGAAAACATGCATTGGTATATGGTGTAAAGTATAAACGATGTTCGTTTAGATCGAAGGGAAATCATGGGAATTGTGTTGAGTTTGAGTTCGATTGTGAGTTGATTCTTGGATTTGATTAAGGGTTAGTGATTGTCCTAGATCGTCCATCCTAATTGAGTTATATATATTGTTGTAGGAGGTTAAGCGTTGAAGACGGCAAGCTCAATTACACATTTAACGGGAAAGCATATTACTTTTGAAGCTTAACACCAGGTGGGGACTATTTTAAGTAAAAGTAAATGCCTTTTTGAGCCTTGTGCTCAGTTTCTAAAATGTGTGTGAAAATGTTTTGTTTTAAATTGATTGACTATGCCTAAAATGTTTTATGTTACATATCTGTTCCTTTGTTGACTGCTATCATCAGAGAGTCCAATCACTAAGATGAGAACCAAGTACTTCTGTTACTTGAGCTAGTCTTGTGAATCAGTTATTGATGGCTAGCAACCTATTTGATTATGAGCTCGGGTTGTTCAGCTGGAGTACTGAAGCCCTAGGGGGATAAGGCGGTGTATTTCTTTTCTTTCCTAAATCGATCGGGTCTCAAGGTGACATACTGAGACTAGTGCACTAAATGATGATAGTGAGTAGAATGGTTGTCCATTCCCAACTATTCATCGTAACTCGGAAGTAGGCCAACTTCCAGTTACAACGTTAAACAGATATGATAACATGTTAGATAGCTGCAGCAAATTAAAATGTTTTAGATAACGCGGTACTTTTCAATAAAACCCCGTGTTTATCTGTGTGTGTTGGCATAGCTTTCATATATATAAAATGTATGTTTTCGGGCATGTCTCCAAGGGTACATTAGTACTCAGCCCCTCGTATTGTTTCTAAAATACGCAGGTTAAGTAGCAAGGATGGAGGAACGACGGTGTAAAGACGATGCAGATGTTTTGGTAAAGATTTTTTTATAAATAGATCCTGAGATATGCATCTTCATATGCATATCTCCACTACGCTACACACACTGCTGCACCGCGCTCTGAAACACTTTCCTTCCCTTGTTTTTAAATGTGTTGAGAAAACAATTGTTTGACCAATGTAGTTTCTTTAAATTTCCTTATCAATTATTTACAAGTCTTCTGCTATTTTAATTTATGAAAATGATTGAAAACCATCGACCACGACTGTAGCGCGCCCCAAAGTTGGGAAGGTCAGTTGGGGGCGTTACACATACTTAATTTATCTTAAAGAAATTATATAAAATAATAATATTAATGTTAATACTTATTATTTGATTTTTGATAAAAGAAATTAAAACTAAAACTAGAGTATGTTGGTTAAAAATTTAAACATGAGTTAATTTTATAAACAAATGAACTACAAATTGTATTAATTTATTATAATATATATATATATATATATATATATAAATACGGCCGGTCCGGCCGATACAACCGGTTTTTGTCTCCAAACTGAAACCAAACCAAATTTAACCGGTTTCAAAATCTTCAAACCACCAGTTTGAAAATTAAATTTCAAACCGGCCGAACCGATCAAATTAATTCGGTTTGACCGGTTTCGGTGTCACAGCCCAAAACGGGGCCCATGCGACAGTCATGCATGTTGATAAACATGCTTAAGAGATATTTAACAAAAACATAACTAAACAATGAAAATAACAAATCATTAAGGGCACGAAAGAGTATTTAAGCAACAAAAGTATTCAATCACCAAGTATACGAAACAAATAATGAAACTTGTGATCACCATAGATAATGAATGATATGATTAGCCAAGAAGTTCGATAGAATAAATGGTAAGGGCTAGATACGAGACGACAAGATACAATGGAAAAAGTATATGGAATTCAAGGAACTAATAAGTAGGTTCAAGCATATGAGATAAATCACGACATCGAATCAACATCAGCTCATAATTCAAATAAGAGGGTCGGCTCAATACCAAATCAATAACTCATACTTCAAGAACCGATTCATAACCCAACTAATAACCAATCCAAGGGAATCATCAATAAATAACTCAAAGAATATGGAAAGCGAAGTGAATCTATGTATGAAGACATAGCTCAAGGCTCAATACCCAAAAGAATCAACAGGAATACATGGAAGAAAGGAATAGCATACAGATACATTTTACAAGTATAATAATAGATGATATAAGCCTTAACAATTACTCGGAAGAACCCCCACGCAGTAACACCTCCCGCTCCATCACCTGCAACCTGCACATTTAGAAATATGTGGAGGGCTGAGTACATTGATTGCACTCAGTGGACACATGCCCAAATCATACAATAATATATGTAACGTCAGTATATTCACACAGCAAACACAAGGGTTTTAGAGAAATACTTGTGATTGCCAAATAAGATTTTTCCTCACCGGGCATGCCCAACTCATTCATGGTACCAAACATCAATTCTTATCAACATTCATCCAAGTGATACGGGAGTGGCCACTCACCGTACACTGTTACCAGTGGGAGTCCCAACTGGCCCAAAAGTGCACTAGGTCCTGCATCCTTCGCAGAGGAATACATCGACCCCGATCGTTATATCAAATTTCCCAATATAACATACATGTTATGGTACCAAAACCATTTTTTACTGACGTACCACTTTATCAAAGCAAAACAACATCATGCTTTCATTTAAAAAGATTTTTCGAAAAGTGATCATGCTTTTGAATTTTATATAGTAAGAAAGCCCACCTTATGTCAAGTAGGATCAACTGTTATTTAGTTCCACTCGTGGATGCCCCTTTGACGTTCTCGTCGAGTCCTAGAACGAAAATAGTTTCGAGTTACTACGGCGCCGATAAATCGTTGTAGCGAGTTGCTAACTCTAGAATCGATTCTTAGAGTACATAAAATTATCACATAATTCAAACATCAAAGGATCAACAATAAACCTAAATAAACGAACTCGCATATGGAACGGTTCAATTAGATCGGGATTCAAAGACATACACAAGGTGGATTAATTAGGTTTTACAAAAAGCTGGCAGCTTGGTATGTCGAGAGGAAATGGCGCATTAACCATAGTTCCAATGTTCGGATTAGGCTCATTTTCATAAGACATGAAGCTAACATGTTAGGGGACATATATATGGAGAGAATTAGGCATAATCATATACCAATAGTCGCAGCGAACTCTTTAATTAGGCATCCGTACATAATTTTCAGGTTTGACATCAAAATGTTCGCCGATTTACCACGGGTATCACCTAAGTTGTTAGGGGCTGAAATTAATCCATAAAATCCCTAACCTTCGTTAATTATTGTAGTAATTTTCTTAAATAATCAGACCTACGGGGTCACGATTTATGTGGTGCCGAACATACTATGCATGATAATGGACATGAAGAAATGCAACTATCAATGCTCTCATTCTATATCACCTAACGCAACCAAATTTTATCGAGACACTCTAAACATGCATATTAAGGTAAGAAATATGTCTCAAGGTATTTGGGTTTGGTTTGGTAGGTCATCGAGTTAAAAACACGAATTGGTCAAAAGCTGCCCCAAATTGCATTTTCTATACTTAGGCAAATTAGCAATATTTTGGCTGAAATGAGACCATTTTGTAAAATACTTTAAAAATACAAGTAGAATGATTTTGGACTTCTACCTTTTAGGTAAACAACTAGAAACTTCAAGTAATGACACCATGTAATTAGATTTTACCAAAAGACATCCAAACATTCATGACAGCTATAATTTTATGATTAAAAACAGAGCTCACCCGAAACAGAGCTGAACAATGCGTGATTTTTAATAAATTCATGTACAGAGATATGGACTTGATATTTTGTAGGAATGCTCTTATATATGTCTAGTTTCCTAGAAAAAATCCATGAAGGCTAAATTGATGGGGAAGTATGTTTTCAAGATATATCTTTACACTTCGACACAGATTTGACACATGAATTTTAAATGCACATAACTGTTGATGCACAACTCCGATTAATGCTCATGACCTATCAAAACGCTCCTAAAACAATGTAGTTTCTGAATATTTAAGTTTCATGATTTAATGAGGTCGGATAAATGTCTGAAAACTGAATAATGTCAACGGACTGAATGCTGTCAAAAAGAGATTTGGTATTTAGCATGAATGACATGAATTCTATTGCATCCCTAGCCTCTCAAACATCAATGCATCACTTCAATTAACATTTTCAGAGATTAAACACATGTAAAAGAGGTATATTGATCAAGTTCTACCTAGGTTTTCAACCATTAAGCAATATGCTAGCAGCAAATCATCAATACCACAACAAAATCATCACCAAATCAACACCAACCACTACAATCTCCACCAACAAGCCCTTACTCCATCTAAAACTAAAATACAAGTTAATATATCATATCAATACTCAAAATCTACACATTTTACACCAATAATATAAAAGAAAGGAAATAGGGAGTGAGAGAAACACATACATTAGGTGCTGAAAATTTTCAGCACAAAGAGGAAAAAGGGTCGACGGGCTTCGGGCCTCTCCTTGGCTCCAATCTTCGATTTCCTTGTTTAATCAACCTTGGTGATGCTAAGTTTTCCCATATTGAAGAGAGGAGGGGCTGTTATATGTTTGGTGATTTTCAAAATTTGGGGATAAAGAAATCCATTCGGATGATCTTGTAGAGGGAAACGAGGAGATCAATTTTGCTTTTGGAATGGACGAGAATTGTTAGCGAAATGGAGATTCTCAAACTTTTGGAGCTGCATCCATTCTTCAATGGTGGAAGGAGAAAAATGAATGGGAGAGGGAGAAGCAGGAAGATGGTGTCGTGGGTTTGGGGAAAAAGAGAAGGGAGGGCTTTATTTAATTAACTTTTCTTTTGTATTTTTTTATAATGTAATATTCCTATTTTAAATAAATTTAAATATTTAATACATATTATGTAGTATTAAATTCATACTCCCCAATAATGTGTGTGTATATATATATATACATATATACAAAAGAGAAAATATAATTATACTCCAATTAATTTGATTTCATGTTCCCAACAAGTAAATATCATTCACCAACAATAAATCATAACATGATGAATTAAATCAAGTATGCCCCATATAATATAATTCATGGATTAAAACACTTCAAATAAATATATAATAAATTTTGATTTGTTCCCCCAATATTTAAAACCGAGATTTATATCTCCCAATCACAACCCCTAATCTTCAAACTCCCAAATCAAGTTTAATTAAATAATCGTATGATAAAAGAATATTATTTCTCATTCGAGAATGATGCATGCTCAACTTTGAACTCAATAAAATATAAGTGAAGTATTTAAATTATAATACTTACTCAATCTTAATCATTAAGGTCAAGCTAGAAATAAATATTAGTTTATGAGATTCCTATGGAGTTGCCTCGAAATAAATATGTAAGTCGAGAAAATTCTATTATTGCACTTTTCTTCCAGGGTTGGATAACTTTCCACAATTTAAAGTTATACAACGAGCGCGCAATTATTTAAAATAATACAAAAATAAATTAATAGCTAAAGAGAGCGATGAATTTTTTTTTGCGGGTGTTACATTCGGCCAAACCATGAACATTCCTAATCGATCGTCCATGGATCGAATTATTTTGACATCAACATGCATTATATAATATAATAATATACATTTATATAATATAAAAAACACTTAATCAATCAAGTAATATAGAATCAACTTATATAACAACTATATGCACTTTTTATAGTATGCAAAAATAATGAATTGTAGTTTTTTTATTTGATATCGTTGTCAAAAAATAATAATTCGTGAACTGTTACTAGAATTATGCATATAATCACTAATTTTATTTTTAGTATGATTTTTTAATTAAAGCATATGCAATAAGGATATAGTACCAATTAAAAAAGAGTTGGTCTCCTGAGAGACGGTCTCATCATTTTTTTATTATGAGACGGACCTTAATACATCATTTCAATAAGTTAAATACATCATTTCATTTTTTAAAATTACATTATTTGCAACAAAGAAATACATCATTTAATTAAATTTGTCCTACAATAAAAATGGTAAGACATCATTTGCAATAAATAAATGCATCATTTCATTAAATTCGTCTCACAATAAAAATGATGAAACCTTCTCATCTGAGAATTTGTTATTAAAAAAATATTAAAAATTCACGTGAATGACATATGAGCATCAAATGAAAAAAATGGATGAATTAACAAATATGTAACTTTGTTAGATACATGGGATGAAATTTCCTAAGAACTAAAAGTTAGAATAAAATTATCTAAAAAAAATTTTGAAATAAAATTGCAAAAACTTAATTATTTGGGATAGAATTCCTAATTGTCCCACAATTAATTCGTTTACAGTGATTATTGGAGTATTTGTATCTCTCGCTGATAGTGTTACTGTAGTCAGTGGCGGATCTATGTAGGGGCTAGGGGGGCTGGAGCCCCCATAGCCCGAATTTTTTTTCGTTTTTGTAATGTCATGATCCGATTTTTTATGGTATAGCCCCCCTCGTATAGAAGAAAAAATGGATGAAAATAAAAAAAAATGATATAAAATGATTGAAGTTAAGGTGAAGGCTAAAAAAAAATTCTAGCCCCCCTCGAAAAAAAATTCTGGATCCGCCACTCAGTGTAGTCTAATATTTTTTCTCCGGTTTATTTCAATAATAAATAAGACTTTTATTTTAATTTGATTTTATGAGATGTGATTAGGAAATGAGAAATAGTTTAATCAGATGAGAATTAGTGCAGTTGAGAAAAGAGAATCCATGTGGTGAGATTCCAGCAGCCATAAAAGTGAAGGAAACAGAGGCAATTACAGAGGAAGCAACCATCACAACGCTTCGACGCGCCATCACTTTCTACTCCACCATCCAAGCCCATGATGGCCACTGGCCTGCCGAGTCCGCTGGCCCTTTGTTCTTCCTCCCGCCGCTGGTACGTTCCACTGATCCAAATCCTACGCGAGTCGAGCTTTTTAAATGATGCATGTCACCTGCAGGTGCTGGCCTTGTATATCACTGGAGCAATCAACACTGTTCTATCTCCGGAGCATCAAAAGGAGATTAAACGATACATATACAATCATCAGGTAATACTTTAGTTTACTACCCAAAAAAAAAATTTGTCTTGATCGTTGGGGCAATTTGACAAACAATAAAAAGGCATTCTTGATGTGCGCGACAGAATGAAGATGGGGGTTGGGGGATACACATAGAGGGCCACAGCACGATTTTTGGTTCTGTTCTTAGTTATGTCACTCTGAGGTTGCTTGGGGAAGGCCCGGAAGACGGTGAAGACGGGGCGGTTGCAAGAGGCCGGAAATGGATACTTGACCACGGCGGCGCCGTCGGCATACCGTCATGGGGGAAGTTTTGGCTCACTGTGATGACAGGAATGTAATATTATGCTTGATTATGTTGTAATGGGATATGGTGTTGAAGTATTGAAGTGTGTTTCTATCTCTTGTGTGTTTAAGGTGTTGGGAGTCTACGAGTGGGATGGTTGCAATCCAATGCCGCCGGAGTTTTGGCTGCTCCCAGATTTCTCCCCCGTTCATCCAGGTTTTCACTGTGCTAGTATTGATGCTTGATGGGTAATGTGATATAGGTTTTGAGGGAAACTTTGTCACATTTGATTGCAGTAAAGATGTTGTGCTATTGCAGATTGGTTTATATGCCAATGTCGTATTTGTACGGGAAGAGATTTGTTGGACCTATAACGAATTTGATTCGATCTTTAAGACAGGAGATTTATAGAGAGGCGTATCATGAAATCAATTGGAACAAAGCAAGAAACACATGTGCAAAGGTTTAAATCTAGATTTCTTTGTCATTATGGTGTTTTGTTACTACTTCGCAGAGATTTACTCTGGTTCTTGTATTTATCAGGAAGACCTTTACTATCCGCACCCTTTTATGCAAGATATGCTGTGGGGATTCTTCCATCATTTTGTTGAGCCACTGCTGAACCGATGGCCATTTTCTAAACTGAGAGATAAGGCTTTAAGAATAGCCATGGAACATGTTCATTATGAGGACAAGAATAGCAGATATCTATGCATAGGATGTGTGGAGAAGGTACCGTTTCTATTTACACTGGAGATTTAACTAAGTTGCTAATATTTCTGTTTTAGGTGTTGTGCCTCATTGCTTGCTGGGTGGAGGATCCTAATTCTGAAGCTTACAAGCGCCATCTTGCCCGTATACCAGATTATTTTTGGGTAGCTGAAGATGGTTTGAAAATGCAGGCATGTTTCCTCTGCACCTTCATTGTCTGAATAAACCAAACAGTGTTTAAGTGATGCTGAGGCATGATTCTTTTTGTGCAGAGTTTCGGTTGTCAGATGTGGGATGCTGCCTTTGCAGTCCAAGCTATTTTGTCAGCTAACCTTTCTGATGAGTATGGATCAACCTTGAACAAGGCACACAACTTTGTGAAAGCTTCACAGGTTCGATCTGATAATTTAGTACCAACCATCACCAAGAATTAGTGACCGTATCATGTTCAGAAAGTTTAACCTTTTTCGTTACCCTTTAAGGTTCGTGACTATTAAGGCCCATATCCTAGTCTAGCTCATATCCTAATCTAGGCCCATTTGATATATAAACTCTTATTGTAATTCTAGTTGGTTTTGTACATTTTCACAATTTATAACATGGTATCACACAGCAGGTTTAGGGTTAGGGTTTTGTTCAAATTTTTTTTTTTAACCCACCCACGATCTGCCACATCAGCGCCCACGTCAGCGGCGTCCACGTCAGCGGCGCTCCTCCTGCCTATTGCAGCGCCGCCACCTCCCTGCCCATCGCAGCGCCGGCGTGCATCTGCACCTGCCCATCATGCGCGCCCCCCATCGCTCTCATCTACTCGCGATTGACCGTCGTTAAACATCAATCGACCCAGAAAACCCAATTGGGATTTTCTTTCCCGTGCCCTAATTTCAGAAGAATTGGGGATTTTGGTTTCGCCCTGTCCACGTTCGCATCTCATCTTCTCGCGCAGTCGCGCGTGTCTGAGGCTGCCCTTCGCCCGTCGCGGCTCGCGCCTTCCTCTGTCCTCGCCGTCGCCCACAGCGGCTCAGCCTGCGTCTGCCCGTGCAGCCTTCCACAAGAAGAAGCAAGTATATCTGACTGCTCCTTCCGTGCTCTGACTGCCCTGCCTCTCCAGAAGTATATCTCCCTTCCTTCCCGCAAGTTGGTTCACGCTGCAAGTTGGTTTACGCTGCAGCCTTCTCGCAACCTCTGTTTATACTTGTCTGCTCTCTGTTGCTGCGCACCCATTACTAAGAAGCTGTGTATTTTGTGATCTCGAATGCTATCAAATTGTTAAGACAGGGGTATTTTTGAGGGCTGGGCATATACTAGTGTTGTTGGCTTTCTTCTACTTTATTCACCCACAGCTAGAGACCTTTGTATTGTTGCTAAACACTCATGTCTCCCATCAATGCTATTTCCACCCATGGAGGCAGCGTGTCAGTTGTTGCTGCCTCACCAGTCGATGCTTCTCGATTATCTTGGGTACTTGATTCAGGAGCCTCATTTCATGTGACGTCTGATATTTCACACTTGGTTGCCAGCAAGCCAATTACTGACGGCGTTTCTATTCAGACAGCCGATAGCACTTCTTGTTCTATTACTCATCAAGGTTCACTCTGTACTTCAAATTTCTCTGTTCCTGATGTCTCTATTGTACCTCAGTTGTCTATGAACCTTCTTTCCGTTGGTCAGATCACCGACCATAATTGTTTTGTTGGATTTGATGAATCATCTTGTTTTATTCAAGATCGTCAAATTGGGACTGTAATTGGGACTGGTCATCGCCGTAGAGATTCTCCTAGCCTATATATCCTTGACACCTTACATCTCCCTCACTCTACTGCCCGTGTGTTTTCCGCTACATCTTCATCCCCCATCTCCTTTGCCCAATGGCATCATCGTTTGGGACATCTATGTGGGTCACGTTTGTCTACTTTAATTCATATTGGGTGTTTAGGTCATACATCTATTGAGTCTACCTTTCATTGTAAGGGTTGTCGGCTAGGAAAACAAACTCAACTTCCATATCATTCTAGTTTGTCTCACTCTGCTAGACCTTTTGATCTTGTTCATTCGGATGTCTGGGGTCCTGCTCCATTTCCCACCAAGGGTGGTCATAAATATTATGTCATTTTTGTTGATGATCATTCTCGTTATACCTGGATCTATTTCATGAAACACCGGTCTGAGTTATGTTCCATTTACCAGTCTTTTACTCGCATGGTCCACACTCAGTTTTCTACTCATATCAAAGTTTTTCGTTCTGACTCTGGTGGTGAGTATTTGTCTGCTACATTTCGTCATTTTCTGACAACTGAGGGTACTCTTGCTCAACTCTCTTGTCCTGGTGCTCATGCTCAAAATGGTGTTGCTGAACGCAAACATCGCCATCTTATAGAGACGGCACGCACATTATTGATTTCCTCTTTTGTCCCTTCTCATTTTTGGGGCGAAGCTGTATCCACTTCAGTCTATCTCATCAATAGGCAACCATCATCCAAATTGTCTGGCAAATGTCCTGGTGAAGTACTTTTTGGTATTCCTCCCAAGTATGATCATCTTAGAGTTTTTGGATGCACATGTTATGTTTTGCTTGCCCCTCGTGAGCGGACTAAGTTGACTGCACAATCAGTTGAGTGTGTCTTTCTGGGGTATAGTCCTGAGCATAAAGGTTATCGGTGTTATGATCCTTCTTCACGTCGCATACGTATTTCTCGTGATGTGACTTTTGATGAGAATCGTCCTTTCTTCTATAACTCCTCCACACAGGCCTCTTATTCTCCCACAGGGTCCACATCATTTCTTTACCTTTCACCTATTTCTTCTACTATTGATATCACCCCACCATCTCCTCCTGTTACACTCCTTCCTGATCCTACTCCTACCACTCCTACCATCACACCCACCACTAGTGAACCTCCACCACTCATTCCTCATAAACCACACATTACACATGTCTATAATCGTCGTTCCAAAGATTCTATTGCAGTTCCCTTTCCTCCTACCACATTGATCAATCCTGATGTTCCCATTTGTAATGACACTAACAATTTTGATGAGTTACATGATACTTCTGATGAGTCACAGGTTGGACAGAGATATAATCTTCGCGATCGTACTACTATTGCCCCTCCTGACAGATTTGGTTTTTCACATGTGGGTGCTATTATTGCCGAGCCTGCTACATATAAAGAAGCTGCTTGTCAACCAGAATGGCAACTTGCTATGTCTGAGGAGTTGGCTGCCCTAAATCAGACTGGGACTTGGGATCTTGTTCCATTACCATCCCATGTTGTTCCCATTACATGTAAGTGGGTGTTCAAAATTAAAACCAAGTCAGATGGTTCCATTGAGCGATATAAAGCTCGTCTTGTTGCTAGAGGTTTTCAGCAGACTCAGGGACAAGATTATGATGAGACTTTTGCTCCTGTTGCTCACATGACTACAGTTCGTACTATGGTTGCAGTGGCTGCCACTCGTTCTTGGACTATTTCTCAGATGGATGTTAAGAATGTCTTTCTACATGGTGACTTGCATGAGGAAGTCTATATGCAGCCACCTTTAGGTGTTGAGGCTCCCCCTGGTTATGTTTGTCTCCTTCGGCGTGCTTTGTATGATCTCAAACAGGCTCCACGAGCCTGGTTTGAGCGTTTTGTCTCTGTCATCCGGGCTGCTGGTTTTTCACCCAGTGATCATGATCCTGCTTTATTTGTCCATCTCTCTCCACGTGGGCGTACATTGCTCCTTTTATACGTTGATGATATGCTGATTACAGGAGATGATGAGGTACATATTTCTCATGTGAAGAAACAACTAGGACAGGAATTTCATATGTCTGATTTGGGACCTTTGAGCTATTTTTTGGGCATTGAGGTCATGCAGTCTTCTAACGGGTTCTATTTGTGTCAATCTAAGTATATCAAAGATCTTATTGCTCGTTCTGGCCTATCTGATAACCGGTTAGCTGCAACACCTATGGAGCTTCACTTACAGCTTCGTCCTACTGATGGTGTTCCTCTTGATGATCTTTCTCGATATAGACATATTGTGGGCAGTCTTGTTTACCTCACTGTTACCAGACCTGACATTGCTCACGCAGTTCATATATTGAGTCAATTTGTGAGTGCTCCTACTTCAGTTCATTTTGGTCACTTGCTTCGCGTTCTAAGGTACTTAAGGGGCACATCATCTCAGGCTATATTCTATGCTAGGGATAGTCCGCTTAAACTCCATGCTTACTCGGACTCTACTTGGGCGAGTGACCAACAGATCGCCGTTCTGTCACTGGATATTGCATTCTTCTTGGTTCTTCTCCTCTTACATGGAAGTCTAAGAAACAAGCAGCTGTATCTCGGTCTAGTACAGAGGCAGAACTTCGAGCTCTTGTCACCACCACTTCAGAGATTGTATGGCTTCGATGGTTGCTAGCTGATTTTGGTATTTCTTGTGCTACACCTACACCTCTTCTTTATGATAACACTGGAGCCATACAAATTGCCAATAATCCTGTGAAACATGAACTTACAAAACATATCGGTGTTGATGCTTCCTTTACTCGATCTCACTGTCAGCAGGAAACTATTGTTCTTCAGTATGTGCCTTCTGAACTACAACTTGCAGACTTCTTCACCAAAGCACAAACTCGAGAGCATCATCGGCTTCATCTACTCAAACTCAATGCTTTGGATCCACCTTGAGTTTGAGGGGGGGTGTTAAGGCCCATATCCTAGTCTAGCTCATATCCTAATCTAGGCCCATTTGATATATAAACTCTTATTGTAATTCTAGTTGGTTTTGTACATTTTCACAATTTGTAACGGTGACAACCCGTCTGGAAATTTTAATGAAATGTATCGCCACATATCTATAGGTGCTTGGACATTTTCAATGCAAGATCATGGCTGGCAGGTGTCAGATTGTACAGCTGAAGGACTGAAGGTCAGTTAGTTACCTCTATCACTCTCCTTGAGGCTCGAGTACAGCGAATCTCAGCAATATTACTTTTTTCATTAAAGGTTGTGCTTCTATTCTCTCAAATGCCGGTGGAGTTAGTAGGGAAAGAAATTGAAACAGAGCGCTTATATGATGCTGTAAATGTCATCTTGTCCCTACAGGTAGATATTACTATCCAAGCTCCATCTATTATTGATTAACTGAGATAGTGGTATTACTGTGAATATCCGTGCAGAGTGCTAGTGGTGGAGTTCCAGCATGGGAGCCTCAGCGAGCAGCAAGATGGATGGAGGTAAATGATAAATTTTAAAAACTAAAGAAATATTATGCATCATCTTCACAAAAATATCAATTCAGCTTGATATAAGCTTTATGCTTTTCCAGAAGTTGAACCCCACGGAATTCTTTGAAGATGTTCTCATTGAGCGAGAGTAAGTTCATAGCTTTAAAATCCCAACGAGAGTAATGAATTATCTAGCAAGGCCTGCTTCTATTCACCGTAGTCATGCATACTGACAAAAAACTTGTCTGCTTCTGTCTCTAATAGATATGTGGAATGCACATCATCAGCAATCCAGGGCCTAGCACTTTTCAAGAAGCTGCATCCGGGGCACAGAAGAAAAGAAATCGAGAGCTGCATCACGAGAGCAATACAGTACATAGAGAACACCCAAGAGCCTGATGGTTCATGGTACGTGTACACTACCTATATTTGTAGTCTAAGTCTAACTTACGTCTTTGATATGCCTTATTTTGATCTTCTGTACCAAAAATGTCGCTCTTTCGTTAATAGGTATGGATGTTGGGGTATATGTTACACATATGGTACATGGTTTGCTGTTGAAGGCTTGGTAGCATGTGGCAAGACTTATCAAAATTCTTCTACACTGAGAAAAGCTTGTGAGTTTCTGGTATCAAAACAATTAGCAGATGGGGGATGGGGTGAGAGCTATCTTTCCAGCTCAAATAAGGTCAGCAACAACTCTCTCTCTCTCTCTCTCTCTCTCATCATATTATAATCTTGATGTGGTTTTGGTGCAGGTATACACTAATCTTGAAGGTAACAGATCAAACCTGGTGCAGACTTCATGGGCTCTGCTGTCACTCATAAATGCTGGGCAGGTTAGTTTGCTAGATAATTAAAATTTGGCATAAATTTAGACATCTCAGCTATGAATAACATATTAAATCAGGGTGCGATTGATCCGGAGCCTATACATCGTGGAATAAGATTGCTGATAAATTCACAAATGGAAGATGGTGACTTTCCACAGCAGGTAATGTGTTCTTGACAGCATTCATTCATGGGATTCAGCATATTTATTTGGAGTTGTGTTGAATTGGGAGAGCAGGAGATCACAGGAGTATTCATGAAGAATTGTAGTCTCAACTATTCATCTTACCGAAACATCTTCCCCATATGGGCTCTTGGTCAATACCGCCGACATGTACAACATTAACCATCGTCATCTCATCTCTATTTTACTCTGTTATGTCCCTGGCCTTAATAATGTTACTTATCTGGTAACAATGTATTGTTTTTATGAATGTGTTGTTTACTGTGACGGCTCACACCCAAGAAGCAACAAAAATATAGTCCGACCCCATTCTCAAAATGTAATGTTCATGTGTTTTGCTTATGAATAATTGATAATGAGTTTGAGGATACAAATAATTAGTCCTCAACTTCGAAATCATTTTATCTTTATGCCCAGTCCATTATTTATTTATGCATTAAATTTATATATTTGGACTGAAGAAATAGCATAATATTATATAGTTATATTATATATATTAGATACTTTTATTATTTTTAATACAATTAGCATATTTTCAAATATAATGTGTTACGTGACAACCCTTTATAATGTCTTTTTATTTATTTTTTTTAATAGAAATGCAATTATTTTTATTATTATACTCAGATGTTCTTGGAAAATCTTGAACTCGTGACCTTTTAGTCATATAATTTTATATTTAGTTACATAATATTATACCTATTATTGCTCTAAATTTGAATATCTTTCAAGTTTTTTGGAGAATATTAAGAATGATATTGATGATTTTCAAAACATAAATAAGTTGTACAAATGCTAAATATATTAATAATGTGAATCATAATACATGATCTAAATTTGTAATCTCCATGTAGTGTATATAGGGGTGATTTAGGTGTTTTCAATCTATGTTAAATATAAAAGAAAAGGGCAGTGACAACCTTAGATTTTATGCTTCCAGTGAAAAGATGAGAAACAGACGAACATTCGTGCTTGTCATCCACATCCAGTAGTAAGATCATATATATCAGAATTTATTCTTTCACAACAGAATTAGTGCATTCAGATTCATATATCATTTGGATTCTGTTTTCCAATCAGATGTTGATTATGGAGCTGCCAGCCGATATATAGTTTTAAAGAAAAATAATGTCCTAACAATACATAGGCAAACAAGATAAATTGATGAGAATTTGAGATGCTTATTCAATTCAATGACTGCTGGCTTCGCCATGAATTGAAATGAGGATTCTTCAAGAAACTTGATATTTCCATGTGTCTTCATTTTCCTTAAGGAATTTCCATGGTTTTCCCTTCAAATTTATGAATTCTCAAATAAAATCACTAATTCATTCAGAAATACCAGTTTCATCTAATTTCATTTTCAGTAGTTCATCAACAAAAAACAAAAATAATTGGAAAACTTCTAAATCATAGAGTGCGAGTCAACCAAAAATGAAACGCATCTATCTTTCACAACTAAAATACCTAAAAATGTGACAATAAAGAAATTATAATTAATATCAACAAAAAGCATTGAAGCAAACCTACTTAACTTACATGCACATAATTAAAATATGCAACGTTAACGTTCTGCCAATGAATGAGACTACTTTATTTTCAAAATATTCAAACCATATAACATTCGAAATAGAACGAATGAGAAGACAAAACGAGGTTCGAGATTATCTTACCCGTCCGCACATAAATGAGATCCTGTATGTGTGTGTGAGAAGAGACCGGTTTTGGAGCTTGGGTTGAAGGAACTAGGAAGCAAGACCACTTTGACTTTGACTCATGCTAAAACTTGGATTTTAGCATATTTTAGGATAGTTGCAATGGTGAGTTTAAATCGAATGATGTGGGTTTCTATCATTTGTGCGGGTTTAAGGTGTGAGGATGGGGTGAATGACTTTCCTAGAACAAAATAAGAAAATTAGACTCAAAAATTAGAAATCCTAGAATTATGGAAGCATATAGAATAAACGTCTATCGTAAAGACGGTTTTGAGTGAAAATATACATTCCACATTACTGCTACATTTTCAAAATAATCCATCTTATTAGGATTGGCATGACTGATGTCCGTGTAGACATGCCTCCCTCTAGACCCTTCTAGCATAGACGTGCCAATATCTTCATTGTCACTGTCAGAGTTTGGCCATAATTCGACATTGTCACTGCCCTCGCTATCAGATAAACTTTCATCACGTATTTCATCATGTCCGACATTGCTTTCTGTCATCCTCAACACGACGCGTAATAAATATAGCCAGTAATTTATGGATATACTTGTATAAAGTTAGCATGTTGCTATCATCATTAAGACTAACAACCCTAAATTCCGGCATGACTAAAAGGAACAAATTTAATTGCAGCTCTCACTCTAGTTTGTTCCAACCAACAGCTTCAAATATTTTATCAATCAGTTGCCAGTGATACAATGGCTCTGAGGATTTTGCATATTAGTGCTCTCTCAGAATAATGAAACCTCAAAAGAATTCACGTTGAAAGAAAGATTGGAGGAATTTATAGAGAAATTAGACAGAAAATGAGTTGAAGAACATGAATTTTTTAGAATAAGAAAAGGAAATTCGTGGGAATGAGCAAATGAAGTTCGTATATAAGAGGCAAAAAATCACTTAGAAATCGTCTTTATTATTGACAATTACTTCACCAACAATTATTCAACTTGTAAAAGTAGTCAAACATAAGTAATTTGGATTCTAAAATGTGGCAGAGTAGCACATAAAATTGTCTTTATTATAGATGGTTTATGGTTCCAGTACAATTCTTCGTCTACAAAAGTTGTAACGTGCAAAAGTTGTGACTCGTGAGGCAGGGAATTGAATATGTAAAATTGTCTATAATATTGAAGATTTTAAAACCGTCTAAAATATTAACGGTTTTTTTTCGATTTTATCACAATTCAATTTTTTAAAAGTCGTCAATATTATAGACAGTTTAGTTTTTTTTTTCAATTTTTTTTTAGTTTTTTTAATGTTAATTAAGTAAGAATTAATTAAGATTGTGTTAATGATTTACAAAATCCGTCTTTAGACAGTTTTAGTGAAGTTTAAGTATAAAATGTCTGTATTATAGACGGTTAACTTATAGATATCTACAATCTGAACCCTAACTTTCTGGCGTCTACATTTTGAATCTTAATTTAATTGTGCAATTTTCTCGTGTGAGGGATGTGGCAAAAAAGCAAGAACCTGAGTAGGAAAATGAGAAGCTGGGTTTTAAGAAAATTGTGGGCTCCCTTTTAAAATTGTCTACCATCAACATGATTTATATATATATAAATTCCAACAACGGTTATACATATATATAATATTAGTTATATAATATCTATCCAAATACATATATAGTGATATAACATTTATTTTAATAGATATAAATTACACATATGATTGATATATATAGAGATCCACTTAAGTGTTAAAATTAATGTTTGTGCTAAATATGAATGAATCTCAGCCATTGGATTGTTAGCATCAATAGTTGAGATTAAAGTATCAAAAATTAAAAAATTAAGCATAATTCTCGTTCGTGCTTAATTGTTTTATAAATCGTGCTTAATTCTATAAAGTATGACTTATAAAGCAAAAAAGCATAAAATCTGAAAAATATTTTAATCTCAACCATTGATTTTTTTAGATGAATGGTATAGATTCATTCCTATTTAGTACAAACTAACTTTTAGTATGAGATCCACTCCCTATATATAGATCAAGTGAGAAAAGATTTCCTGTTAGAAAAAAGAAGAATCATATTCATTAGATCTAAATAAGTCAATGATTGATATAAAATCAAGCAACAACTGGAATACAATCAAGCAATATACAAGCAACAACTAAAACACAATCAATCAATTGTTCGAATGTGTTTTAGTTGTTGCTTGATTGCATATCTACCATTGATTTATTTAGATCTAACGGATATGATTAATTCTCAGATCTAAAAAAATCAATGGATGATATGCAAACAAGCAATGACTAAAACACAATCAAGCAACAAAATAATCAAGCAACAACTTAAATACAATCAAACAACATTGTAATCAAGCAACGACCTGAACACAATCAAGCAACGTCATAAACACAATCAAGCATCTTTCTCACTTTCTCATTTAAGAATTTTCTCACTGAATCCGCTCTCTCTCTCTCTATATATATATATAGTTTTAATTTATTAATTTAATGAATACAAAAGGCTTTATAATATATTTATGTATTTGTTTCAATTTGAATAGAATTTATAGCCGTTATATAATGGTTATATATCATACTCTTATTCTTCACACCAAAATCTCAATCCATATTAAATTTTCTTGTCATTTCTATTGTTCAATTCATTATCTCATTCTTAAATGGCAGAAAATAATCGCGAATCGTTTTCTAGTTTTTTTATCCCATCACAAAATCAAGAAAACTCAAAGTCACAAATTCCTCAACCATATCCTCCGAATTTTCAAATCATTCAAGTATCCTATTCACCATTTTATTTTCAAAATTTTCCCAACTATGTCAATATTGCTCCTCCAAATCATAACAAAGCAATGAGTGGTCATTTTGCCACGACACGTCCTCAAATGTCATTTTATTCATGGGAAAATAGGGAAATATATCCCCATCTTTTACAAATTAGGGAAATATATCCCCAAGTTTTTCTGTTAGGGAATTATATCCCAAAGTATAATTCTGTTAGGAAATTTTGTCATCCTGTGCTGACTATGCAGTTAAGTGTCATGTGGTGCTGAGGTGGTATTTGACACAACACAACATGGTGCCACATCAACGCCACATGGCAAATGGCGTGCATTTTTTATTTTAAAATATATAAAAATTAATTAAAAATAAAAATATAATTGAAAAAGAGTAAAATTTATATATAATTATTGTCTTATTTTACTCTTTTTTCAATAATGATTTAATTTTTAATTAATATTTATATAACTTTATTTTTTCATTAAATTATTATTAAAACATAAAATTATAATTTGAATTATATATATATTATATATACAATATGTATATTAATAATATTTATTTTATTTCGTTCATAAAAATAAATAAATATTTATTTTGTATTAAAATTATTCATAAAATAATAATGATTATAATTAAAATTCAGATTTTTTATTATTTTTTTTAAAGAATTCAGATTTGACGCGAATCTTTAAAATAATTAAAATCTAAATTATTATTATTATCATTATTATTTTATAATAATATTTTAATACAAAATAAATATTCATTTATTTTTATGAACGAAATAAAATAAATATTAGTAATATACATACTATATATAATATATATATATATATATATAACTCAACTTATAATTTTATATTTTAATAATAATTTAATGAAGAAAATAAAGTTATATAAATTTTAATTAAAAATTAAATCATTATTGAAAAAAGAGTAAAATAAGACAATGACTATTTATATAAATTTTACTCTTTTTTCAATTATATTTTTATTTTTAATTAATATTTATATATTTTAAAATAAAAAATGTCATGTCATTTTGCCATGTGGCGCTGATGTGGCACCATGTGGCATTGAGTCAAATACCACTTCAGCACCACATGACACTTAACTGCTTAGTCACCACAGGAGGACAAAATTCCCTAACAGAACTATACTTTGGGATATAATTCCCTAACAGTAAAACTTAGGAATATATTTTCCTAATTTGTAAAAGATGGGGATATATTTCATTATTTTCCCTTTATTCATTATCAACACCACCACCACAACAACAACCGGTTTATGATGATTTTAGATGCTTAAGTTTTGGAGGATCGTCAAGTGATAAAAAGCTAGAGTCATTTGAGGCAGGTGGCTCTCAGTTCCCACCACACTCCACACAACCTAAAGTAGATGTCACTCCTAACAATGAAAGAAGTGGTCGACGTGCAAAGACAGCATGCACACATAATGAGGAGAAGTATTTTGCTCAAGTATGAAGCACTATTAGCAATTGCAGGAAAGTCGGCAATTCACAAAAGAATAAGGAATTTTAGCAAAAGATTGCAGCTTATTATAATGATAATAGACCGCAAGAATATAATTTAAAAAGTTAATTGTTTTAACTTTTGATGTGTTAAAATTGGGTGTATGGCCCTTGTAAACTTTCAAATTTCATTTATTCTATGGAACTAAAAAAAATTAGTCATTAACAAATAACGATACAATAATGATTCATCATTAAATGATTATAACGTATTTTTTCATCATGCAGATAGTGGTACAACAGATGTTTTCACAACAAATATTTATATTAATTTTTCTTTTATCAGAAGTAATTACTTTTCTTTTTACTTGGGTAAGATCAAACACTAATATCAATTAATATATTAATTACACATAATCTTATTACAATTGCACTACAGTAATTTTATATTGTCTGTGGATATATAGCACCAAAAACTGAAAGAAAATAGCAAATAAGCTTAATATTTTCAGTTTTTTGGCAGGCAAGCAAATATAAAACATTTAAAGAAGGAGAAGAATGAGGCAACTGAAAGTGTGTGGGTTGACGATGGAACAAAACAGACGCCAGAATGATAAGCACAAGTATTTATTTCATTGATAAAACAGAGACTGAGTTTCTCTCCCCACTACTTCCGCCATGAAACAGAAGGTGAAGATCAAACACAGACAAGTCACAAGGTGAAGCAAATTCATCCTGGATATGGTAAAAATCGAATAAACGCTGGAGCTGGATGTCAAATCACTGGGCGTGCAGAACTCGACAACGGTATTCACCTAATGCCCAGATGGGGAATATGTTCCTGTACGCAGCATACGTGATCATACAGTTCCTGTTGAAAACACCCATGATCTCCTGCAAATCCATTCTCATTTAGGACCAAGAAGAGGCTAAAAAGGAAATGATGGGAAACACTAGCACAAGAATTATTAGTTTTCTTCGGCATGGAACATATATATTCTGGAATCCATGAATTACAATCAGTAGATATCCGGGAAGTGTGTGTGTTCACAATACAGGGGCTGCATTTAGTTTACAAAAGATACATGTTGAAAAACGAAATCATCAGCAACTTAACAGACTTACCTGTTGCGGGAAATCTCCATTTTCACATTGAGAGTTAATCAGTACTTTTGCTGCACGGTGCAGTGGCAAGGGGTCTCTCACAGCCTGCAGCACACAGGATAATAGGAAAAGAGAGCATAGCTTTAAATAAAATAAGTTGCGTTTGACTACTCAATACAGATTTAATGCAGTAAGTTTGCATACATCTAAAACAATTGGTTAAACAAATAAAATAAACACAACTTTTCGGTTTTGCTAAAAAAAAGTTACCTGTCCAGCATCAATAAGAGCCATCAAAGCCCATCCAGTATTTACCACATGAGACCTGTTGCCTTCTATATTTGAATACACCTGAACAGATCCAACTTTATTTTATCAATGCAGCCCCATTGTTGTAAACAGAATATTATACTAAGTGTATAGTCAATTACCTCAGTAAAAAAAAAAAGTTTATAGTTCGATACTAATCTCAAAAACTCCAGCAAAAATAAGAACTAAATTGATCAATATGGTCGTTAAATATGCAGCGAACCCAATATATATTTCTTTACATCTTTAAAGAAACATCAGACTCTCAGTCACAATGCAAAAATAAATAGTCATTATATGTGGCATCATGTCATACTTTGAGAAATAAAAGATAACAAATTAACAATCATGACTTTAACCGTAAAATAGATATTCCCTTCGTCCCTCTTAATTAGTCCCCTACCATGTGGGCACAATAACCAATGTCGTAAGAGATAGAAGAAATCAGTATTTTATTAGTGAGTGTGCATTAACTTTCCATTTTAGGTAAGTGGACAATTAAATGGGACGGACGAAAAAGGAAAGGTGGAGAATTTAAGTGGTCCGGAGGGAATATATTTTAAATTAATTATTTGCCACAAATGCAAAAATTACTGAATAAACAATATAGAGGAAGAACAAACAATAAATTTATAATTCTCAACCTTGTTTTGACATGAAAGATAACTTTCTCCCCAACCACCGCAGGGAAGCTGTTTAGACAACAGAAATTCACAAGCTTTGCGAATGGTAGAGCTATTACTAAAGCTTCGGCCAGCTGCTACCAGGCCTTTTACTCCAAACCACGTTCCATAAGTGTAGCAAACTGCCCAAGAGCCATACCTGCAAAACGCCTCAGTTATAACTGACAGTTGATTGCTACATCAAGTAGAAATTAAAGTCTGCCCATTTTAGCCAAAAAAAAAAAAAAAAGCTGATCAAGATGTTCGAATCAATACATAAAATGCAAATGCTTACAAATCTAATTGATCTAGGAAGTACTACAAAGAGAGCAAAAAAATAAAAAAAAAAGAGGAAGACTGACCAGGATCCATCTGGTTCTTGAATTTTCTCGATGAACTTAGCGCTTTTCTCGATACAACTTTCCACTTCTTCTCTTCGATGCCCAGGATATAATTTCTTAAATGCTGTTAGTGCTTGGATAGCAGCCGAGGTGCATTCAACGTAGCTACAAGGTCAATGGAGCTCAAAATTTATAAGAAGTTACTGATACGAAATGCGATTTATCAGGTTTTTTGGAAATTTATAGCTGCAGGATGATAGGACCTGCCATATTTAGTCTCTTTCATGTGATTTCACAACTTACAAAGAAATAAAATGTCAAACAGCCTGGATAATAAATCAATTGACCGTGTCAATGCCTTTTTCAGTGACTTAGACCACAGAAAATAAGAAGCATTCAAATAAGTTATGTATATAAATGAACAAGCAGTGGTATCTTACGGGTAATCAATGACAATGTCACCAAAAGTTTCAGCAGGGTTGATTAGCTGTGAGAAAAACATACAGAATCACATTAATGGTAATCATCTACTACGATAACAATGCAATAATGCACATCAATTAGAATGACAGATTTCCTTTAGATCTCACAACAGCTAAAATGCAGCATACAAATGCCAGGGTGGACGATTATCATGCATAAGATAGTAGAATAACAGTCTTTCTGTCTTACTTGATATAGCTAAAAGTCCTATAAGAGCATAAATAAGAGTAACAGCACGGAAAATACCTTAGATTACCCCTGATTAAGCATATATTAAAAACCTTTAATACAGTTACATTAAGTTCAGTTCCTACTAATTTAACTGTAAAAGAAAAACCAATGCATAGACATTAAACTCAGACACATAAACAACTTTCAATGTTCTTGGAGTACTAAAGGAAATGCAATACAAGAAATAACAGCTAGAATCAAGTCGGTAATTTTTAAACATGCATTAACCTACCTCCAACCAACTATAGGATCTTGTCAATTCATATGTTGCAAATCCTCCATCTGCATTCTGCAAATATTCCAGGAATGTTCGCTCATCTTTGTCAAATGAACACAATTAAATTGTAGTATAACTGATACTTTAGAAGAAGGCACCCCTGAGATCCCAAAATTTCAGGAAGGATGGATAAAATGTTAAAACCCAAGTGACCAAAAAATATATCAATTTTTCTTGCTTTAGAAGTGATCATTAGTTGACTTTGGGGAACACAGATTCATTTCATGTTCTCAAATTCGAAGAAGTCCAGTGAGTTTTTTCACCCCGGTTTGCATGTTTTAATGACTTAATGAGAATCGCCCAAATATTTCACTGATGCCAAAGCTAGGTTCCTTTATCTAGAATGTTAAATGTCCAGTGAACGTTTTTGCAGACAACGATACTAGAAATTTAACAGCGGGAACTGGAACATTTTTTAAAATTAACTTGAGTTTGAATTCAAGCCAGCATCACCTTTCCTCACATGGTCCCAGTAACAAATGTTATCCCAACACAGTTTAAAATGACTATGCTTTGTCCATTCAACTTATGTTCGAAAGTCAAGAACTGGTTTTGAGGTGGAACAACCGTACAGCTTGATTAAATCATACAATTTTCATTCAATGTCGAGTCTTCTTACACATTTCCTTATGGTTAACTGTCTCTAAGTAATATTTATAAAGTATGTTGAGAGCACACATGCTATTTCAGTTGATAGTGAAAAAGATAAACTGCTTGTGCGAAAGCAAAACATTTTCACGCATAATCACACCTTATTGCAGATTAGCATTTGACTGTCTACTAAATCCCATAGGACAGTATTATTATAGAACATTATTTTTTTCAGTTGGTTATAATTGCATTGGTTGATCTCATGAGGAGAAAATAACTTTTTATCTGAAACACCTTATTGGTTACACAATGTCATTCAAACAATTTAGTCAGTAAAATTCAATAGCAGATGAGTAGTACCTGTAGAGAAAAAATAACGTTCACAGCATCAAATAACCGATTTGCCTCCAGTGGTTCGCCAACAGTTTCGGCAGGTAACTCAGATAATGACAGGGCTGCCTGAATCAACAGGCAAGAATTACTGATGTAGTACTAGCAATACACATATGTGAGGAAAAGAAAATGAAGAAGAAATTAGATCTCACTTTTAGTCCTTCAGCAGTACAATCTGAAATAGGCCAACCATGGTCTGCAGTTGAAAATGGCCAGGCGCCTTTCGAAATGTGTCGATACCAAGAATCCAGATTGCCTTGGCAATCATCTAATACCTTTAAAGCAAAGATCAGGAAGATTTTAAGATAATTTCCATGGATGTAGAAACATAAAAAAATAGGGATAAAAGAAAATTTGATGTAGAAAAATAAAAAATAGGGATAAAGGAAAATTTAAGATTTACCTGAGATTGCTTTATATATGCATGTGCTTTTTTAATAGTTGGCACAAATTCTTCAAAAAGCTTTGTTGAAATTATGGCCTGGACAGCAAAGGCAGTATCCCATAACTGACTACCATTGTACCCCTGAAATTTAATATTTGCTTCATAATGTTACATCTGCAGTAGCTCAATTCCATGGCCACAATAATAAAAAAATAACTCGAGATGGACTTAAAGACTCAATGACAATGACATAGGAGCACATTCCATACATCAATCAGTAAACTTTAGCATTTTCAACAAGGATGGGAACTGATCTGGGCTATACTGAGTCTCAGCCTCTCTGGAACAGATTTTGTTCATAAATCTATTGCATGCCATATGGCCCAGGGCCTATAACATGTTGTCATTTAGAAATCGCAGTAAAGTAGAACATTATAAGACAGATGTATTCATAAAACTCAACCTGCATTTTCATGCCATCTTCAGCAAGCCATAGATAATCATGGATTCTTGGAAGATGTAATTTGAAAGCTTCTGAATTTGGATCTTCCACCCAACAGCAAAGCATATTTAGCACCTGAATCTCATTTTGAAGAATCAATATGAGAGAAAGTACATGAGATATTCTAGCAATTGCAATTTTTCCTAATGCAGTCATTTGAAAACCAATGAAAGAAAAACCAAAATTCATCATTAAGTTGCTCTATTAATATTTAATAAAGATGGTGTCCTCCATCATGACAAATGTGTGTGTGTACACATACGCGCGCGCGCGCGCACACACACACACATATATATATATGATCATATATTACCAACCTCTCAAATGTTATATAAGACCAAATTTCAACCTTTCATTTTTTTGATCTTGTGGTCCTCATATTTTATCAAATTACGGATTTTAAATTTTTATTTCCTTAATTTTATTCATCAAGGGTCATACGATCTTTTTAAAATTATTATATTTAATGAAATCTATGATATCTTTTATTAATCCAATAATAGATTGTGAATATTTTCCATAACCGTTTTCTATAATATCAACGATCTTCCATAGATTTTTTTTTCGCCTGCGTCTTTGCATTCATCACAGCGGCGGTGGTCGAGGTGGCAGGAGGCAGTGGTATTGCAGGCGAGAACCCACAGGCGACGAGATCTCCTCTCCTCATGTATCTCCAGCAGCAGTGGTGGTCGTGGCGGCAAGGTGCAGGCGTGCAGCGCGGTCGCCGACAGTTGGAGGAAGGGCAGCATGCAAGTAGCGAAGGTTGGAGGACAGAGACGATATATAACAGGAGAAGTTATCCATGGAAGTTTGACTCCGCATCCTTCATTTTGAATTGTAATTTTTAACCATGTAAATGTCACATTATTTATATGATAATTGATGCATTATTTATTCTTTATTTACTACGTATACTTTATCTTTGATAGCGTGTTTTTATTTTATTTTTTAAATATGATTCCAGGTTTTTGTATAATATTGAAATTGTAAACAAATAATGCACCATATTTATCGTAGACAATGTAACACGCAAACCTTAAATAATGTTCCAATTTGTCTATTATTCTGCACACATCATTTACTTGTATCAAGGACAAGATAAGGTGAGAGAAAAAGACGCAACACATTTCATAATGTACCATTCAATTGACAGATAATGTACGAATAATACCACGGATAATGTACCATTAAGAACAAAATATTGATAAAGTGCTTTTAAATATATCATTACATTATCTTTTGTATTATGTTACATTACTTAGTTTTAGTTATTACATTATTTAGTTTTACTACGATTGTATTATTCTGAATATATGTAATAGGGATTTCGTTTGAAAGATAATTAAATTATCTTAAATTTGATATGTAATACATGAAAAAATAATTTAAATTGAGTGAGTTATAATTATTTAAAGTTTTATAAACATTTTAGAGGAGAGAGAAAAATGCAATTTTGGAGAATGTACTCCATGTTTCACGTAATTACAAAATTATGGGTATCAAATTATTATAACGCCACCATATTTGCACAAATCACATACATCAGCTAATGTCTTGTGAGATCTTTTTACTGAAATATTTATTTTTTTTTCAGATTTGACAATTTTTATTAATTCCCATGACTTCAACTTCGAAAAGATTATGATAATGAGTACTCCAAATTACCTTGTTTACAGGGCCAATGCATATATAGCGTGTATTTTCATCCTCATAATGTATATGCTCCATAACAGTCCTTAAAGCTTTATCTCTCAACTTCTTCCCTGGCCAATGCATGAAAACAGGCTCTGCGCCTTTGTGAAGAGTTGCCCAAAGTATATCCTGTACAAGAGGGTGTGGGTAGTACAGATCTTCCTGCAGCACAGAAAATGATGGAGTCATATTTACCACAAACATAAAAAGTTTTCTGTAAGATCAGATGCTATTTTGTCACCTATGAGTCCTTTACTAATAATCCTGAATAATCCCATTTTTCAATTATTCAACCATTTCATTTTACCAAGTTTGATGTTAGCCAGATTAGTCCCATTTATATGTTTCAGGTGCAACAACAAGATTTTGTTTGTTACAAGTATTGTTATTGCTTTGTTAAGTAAAATGGATTGGATAGGTATTACAATGGATATGGCAAAATCAATCTATTATATTGAATAAGTAAATTACCACCAATAAGAGGGAACACATGTATGACTCTTACTGACCTTGGCACATTCATTCCGAGCTCTATTCCAATCTATTTCATGATAAGGAACAGTAAATAGCTCCTTCCTCAGAGAAAGAACTGTGGGCGTGATTGGACCAACAAATCTTTTCCCATATAGATAGGACATAGGGAGATACACCATTCGACAATGGCACCACATTCTTCCTGCAATATAAATGAAAAAATATTTTGTTTCGTATACAAAATAATATTCACAAGTCACAACAGATCATAATGAAAGCAATTTTCATGGAACCAAGCAACCCTTAACAGAAGACACATGGCATAATCGGAAGACTTTAAAAGCTGCATGGCTTCAGCAGGGAAAAAATAATTTACTAAGGTATGAAAATTAAACAATTTTCTGATCATGCAGTGTAAAAAAATTGATGGAAAATATTTACTACTCTTCAGCTAGACTGGAAGTAAAGGGACATAAGATTCTATTATTGCATGAAGAAAAAGAGTTTGTATCATATTAGTTTAAATGCTTACTCTGACCAAGGATGGCCAAAAGGATAAGCTCCAGATTTAAGATAAACAATACCTCTACCCCAATGAATACAAAAATTCAACAGTACACTTTTGACCTTTTTGAGATCATGATGCGGACAGATGGCACTCTTTATCGTCAAAATATATTACTGTTACTCTTAAACGAATAGGATGACAAGTAGATACATAGCAAGAAACTAATAGGGAAAATAGAATAAGAAGAAAGAGGTCAATGGTTACAAAATAGTATTTTACCTGGATGGAATGGAAGACTGTAGGGAAGAAGCCATATCTCAGGAGGCAATGGATTGTTTCCAGACCATTCAAAGACCCCAAGTACCTGAACCAGAAGGAACAAAATAATTAGCATATGCTGGGTATGATGAACTATAAGCAAACCACATGAAAAAGAAATATAAGGGATGAGTCTGAACCGAGAGCCACATCTTTCCCCATGATGTTATTGCAGTGGCCCCACCATGATTTAAAATCCAATCTCGGCCTTTCTCCATTGATCCGTCTCCATCATTTGCTCCTTCACCAAGCAATCTCAAAGTGACATAGGTCAAAACAGAACCAAACATAGTGCTAGGCCCTTCAATATGCAGACCCCATCCACCATCTCTGTTCTGTTACATTGCATATTATCAGTAAATATAATGGTCCGTAAAGTACTAATAAATAGTTTTGATAGACCTCAGAAGTAAGTATAGTAAGAGTAAATGTTGAATAAGTCTTCACCTGATGATTGTACAAATAGCGACAAATCTCACGTTTGTGTTCTTTTGACAATATTGCATTTAATGCCCCAGTGATTGATAATGTAATGACCTGCTCCATAAATACATGTATAATAACAGATAGATGGTATAGAAAGATGAAAAACAATATTATGACCAGATAGTTTATCAAAGTCCCAAAATTCATTTTTCCGGGCTGACCAATTCAAAATTTTATTGGCCTTGACCGAACTTTTCGAAAGATAAAAGCTGGCTAGTTCGAGATTTAAATTTTTCTAGAACATAAATGTTTGGTGAGCAATACATACCATCGCATGCACTAAAGGTTGAAATAGGTTCGAGTTCAGTGATGTCCAGATCATGGAGCTCAATTATAATAACTCAAGAAAAAACTTATTTGAACCCTTAATTTGGATCTAACCGAGGTGATATATCTATGACATAAACATATAATAATAAGGAATTATTGCATAACTTTCTTCAAGCTAATTTACAATGTGTCAGCTATGAAATTATTGGACTCAACGAGCAGAACTAAAAAACAAAAACAATACGGACATAAGCCATCCAACATTTGGTCTTTTTTGCAGACATCTACTCTAAATCAAGCTCAATAAAGCACAAAGGACAAAGATAAATGCTTACCAGGCCAGGCATTAGAAACATTGGACCTCCATAGTCTCCGGGCCAATGGCCGTCATGAGCCTGCAGAGTTGAATGGAAACTAATAGCCCTCCTCAGTGTGTTGGCTACTTTATCTTCTGTAATATCTTCCACATCCTTGACTTTTACTTGCGGCAAAATACTGCTGACTGGGTTCTCCTTCGAAAACTAAGATTTAAAAAGAATTGAGAACAGAAATGTCAGTCACATTGTCATTAAGATAATATATCAATAATATGTTCCCATTCATAAGTAAACCATCATTAATTACTCACGGATTTACAAACCAGCGTTGAAAATTTAAGTTTCTGTCGCCCCCTACCAAACCACTATATCCAGCACTGTTCTAGTTTCATTGGTTGTCTCCTTGAGTTAGTAGAAACATCAATAAAATGTACAAGTACCAGACCACTTCTAATGTAAGAGTACAGATATACAAATACCAGAATACTCAATTTTAATATATTTCTTGAAGTTTTCTAAACATTGAAGAGAGCAAACGATTTTGGTATGGAGATTCAGGAAACAAGAAAGGTCCAACTTACATTACTGAACTAGATTAATGTGCTCCATCTTTTCCTACTAAGGCTTTTATAGATGCTCGAGTTTCCACAAAGACATATTCTTTTTAACAATTTGACTTGTCTTTTTGACAATTTGGCTTGCAAGTTGTCTATGAACCTGATGTGAATTGTATCTAACTTCAATTGCTTAAACACACAAGACTTGATATGTTCTCCTCCAGAAAAAAAGGGGCATTAAGAAACGTGCTGAATTGAAACTGTGGAAACGAAGATATCAACTTCTAAAAGGGCAACAATGCATGAAACTTTCTGGAAACCTACATATTGATGCAACTTATTGGACATCCTTACTGAATTAGAGTACTTAAAAACATTAAGATGAGTTTCGATTCTCATATGAGTTCTTTCAACTGTTCCCAAGTACGGGCAGTCTATGCAAACAAAGTCATACAGAAAATATAACTCACAGTCTCTTACAATTTATGAATATCCAGCATTGTGGCATGAATTGACATTAATGACATTCCAAATCCCCAACCCAACTCAAGAATCCATTCTTTCATGGAGAAACAGCATTGGAAAACCAACACTCCACTTTTTTCCTTCCTGAGTGCAACAACCTAACTTTAACTACATTCCATAATCTAAGGAAATTGAAACTGAATGCACAATAACGAACAACCTTGCAAACAAAAAAAATTTGTAACAAGACTCATGTGTTGAAAATCAATTAGGGAGGGGTATCAGAATATGGAACGGCATTAAAAATAAATAAATAAAATAAAGCAAATGAATGAAGGTAAATAAGTGCGGCTCACTGAACTTGAAGTCTCATGAGAAGATCTGCAGAATGACGCTTCTCAAAGCGGTGGTTATAAAATTGCTCTCGCAGCTTCTCAATCTCGGCCAGCTCTTCGGGAGACCCAAGACTGGGATCAAACTCCCAGGTCTGGCGGCCAACGTGTCCATTTAGAGAGCGCAACCAGGGGCTTGATCCATCCGCAAATTTCAGCTTCCACATTATTTTTATATCATTCACCCCTCTGCAGAGTAAAATTAAATAAAATTAGGCTGTATAATAGCTAAAAATGCAGTTGAAATATTCAGTTGAGGATGAATCTACTTACGTTACAACCGAGGAATGGAGTGAGACTGCGAGAATGTAAACCAAAGCAAGCAGTTTCTACTCTGATCGAGAGGGAGAGAGTCAATCTACTCTTCCTGAATTATATGCGGGCTCGGCTGTAGTAGTTTAAAATTGAGATGCAAAAATGGAAACCAGATCGCATCAGTTCGATTTTTGCTGTTCAAGATTTTCCCGGTCTGCAAGAAAACGACAGAGTTTGCGGGGACAAAATTGGTAGTTCAGGCAAAATAGGCCTGGCTACGTAGCGTTTGGCTCTAACCTCATTAACAAAAACACCTATTAAATAGCTGTCATTATTTAAATATTCCCACTTTCAATTGTGGACGGGGCCTTTATTTTATAATTAATTAATCAATTAATGTATATAGTGGTTCCACCGCATTTATCACACGTGTTTTAGGTTACTGTAGATTATGATATGAGCAAAGTTATATTTTACTTAAGACATTTAATTTTAATAAACATGATAGAGGGATGGTTAGGCCATATGTGGTGTGCAACTAACTGATCGCGATCTACTTCTATAAAATTGATTCATTTTAAAGCTTGTACGTCCTGGCCAATGGCGAATCTACAAAAGGATTAAAGATGGTTCCAGCTCCCGAAATTTCTTTTATTTTATTTTATAGTGATGTGATATTTTATGATATAGCCATACTTGTGAAGAAAAAAAAATTATGAAAAAAAAAATAGGATATTAAGGAGTTAAAATTAAATTAGAGATAAAAAAAAATTCAAACCCCTTTATAAAAATCTTTTAAACTCTCAATTAGAGTTAGACAAGACACCACTTTTCGGCTGCAGTAGGTAGGTGGATTGGTGACTATTAGACTATTGCCACCGGTGGTCAAGCCATCCAGGGCGTAACAAAAGACAAAAGACTTTTAATATATAAAAAAATAATAATTGTGAAACTCCCATGGACAAGTCAATTTGCAGCACCCTGCAAATTTCTGGCAACTAAGCAAAAAAGAAGTAAAATTGTACGGATGAAAACATTTCTACTTCACACTACATTGCTCCTATAACCTATATATAGGTAGTATGCACACACTTTATCACTTTTATTTTATATATATAGTCCACGTAATTTGATTTTAAGAAGGAATTCGTCCAAATACATTAAGATTGAAGGAATATATTTAAGCATCCCTATAAAATAATTTGATTTTGAAAAGGCAATATACAATAAGATTGAAGGAATATATTTGAGTGCCCCAATAAAATTATTTGATCAGACGCATGCAATATGACAGGTAACAAAAAATTCAGAATCACATGCAAAGTTATCAGGCGCATGCAACGTAAAAAGCTTCAAAAATTTCAGACATCACATACAGAGTTATCAAAGACCACATGTGTCCCCTCGCTCGGGGTGTAGTGGTGAAAGCACCTTGCCTGGACCAAGAGGTCAAAGGTTCGAGCTTCTCAGGGGACATCTGGGTGTGTGAGTTTAATAAATGTATACCTATTCAAAAAATAAAAAAAAAGACCACATGTCGCAACCATCCAAAATAGAAAAAATATTTTCACTAATAAATATGTGGAAGTGAATTTCAAAGTATAGCTCTTCTCTCGATTTTGCTAATTTCACTATAAAAAAAAATGTCTGATAATTCTTCAGTCGATTTAGACTCCAGTTCTGATATTTCTAGGTTCAATGAACTTGATGAATGGGAAGAACGACTTTATCAACAAAATCGCAACATTGATACCATCATTCAGAATATGATTGTAAACAATCATAATTTGATGGTTCAAGGTCAAAGTTCTACAGCCAAAAGAAGGTATTGCAATAGGGAATGTGAGGTTGGTGAGAAGCGTTTGATAAAAGACTATTTTGTCTCGTATCCAACGTATTCTCCCGAGCTCTTTCGACGTAGATTTCGGATGCAAAAATCACTTTTTTCGTATAGTGGAGGCTTTAACTGTCAATGATGAATATTTTCAGCAAAGGCTTGATTGCACAGGTAGAAAGGGGTTTTCACCATTACAGAAATCCACTGCAGCTATGAGGGTGCTGGCTTATGGAGCATCAATTGATGCCGTCGATGAATACTTACGAATAAGCTCAACTGTGACGAGAGATGTTGTTATTCATTTCTTTGATGGTGTAATTTCATGTTTTGGTGGCACATACCTTAGAAGGCCGAATGAAGACGATTTGGCAAGGCTACTCTATGTTGGGGAGCAACGTGGTTTTCCAGGAATGATTGGTAGTATTGATTGTATGCATTGGGAGTGGAAAAATTGTCCTACTGCTTGGGCAAGATAGTATACCGGGCAAAGTGAAAAACCAACAATCATTTTAGAAGTTGTTGCATCATATGATTTATGGATATGGCATGCATTCTTTGGAACTCCAGGTTCGTGCAATGATATTAATGTACTTCATCAATCTCTAGTTTTTAGTGATATTTTAGAAGGTCGAGCACCGAAGATTAACTACATAGTCAATGGTTGCCAAAATGATATGACATATTATCTAACTAATGGTATTTGTCCTTCATGGGTTGTGTTTGTTAAGTCAATTACGACTCCACAAACTCGAAAGAACAAGTTATTTGCTCAACACCAAGAGGCAGCTAGAAAGGATGTGGAACGAGCTTTTGGAGTTCTACAAGCTCGTTTTGCATTTATTCGACGCCCATGTCTTATTTGGGATAAAAATGTGATACGAAAATTCTTATGGCTTGTATTATTGTTGTGAACTATAGTGTGACTACAGAACCAATGTGCAAGTATACACAATCCACAAGTAATATAGTCAAGTGAGACCAGATATCAAACCCAAGGGAGTGATTGTCTAAATCATGCACTAAGAATTTTTTGTAAATCAAGAGTTGTTTGTATCTAACTTCTACTCAAAACATAAATATGCATAAACTATGATTCCTACTAAAGCTATGATCAGTAATATTTCCTTATTCCACAAAATGAACATAAATGTTATAGATGGGTTCACAAATACTAGAAAACACACTCGGGTTATGGAACATAATTCATCACTGCTATTCTATATGCTAAAGTTTTTGTCTCGCATTCCCCTGAACCTTAGAACTTTTTCTAATCCTGCCTAGCAAACTGTCGTTCTACTAGATCTACACCCTCTCACAAGGATTCATATGTCTATGCCTCTCTTAGTGATTGAATGATGAAGTAATCAAACTAGGTTCGGTTGAGTTGTGCCATCTCATATGTCTAAGAAATCAACACAATTATCTAAGATCCCCTCGGCCTATATCACCTTTCGGTCTCCACAAGTGATGGGTTTCTATCCACTGTCGTGCTCAAGAAACGATTGAAACCAAGATCAAAGATAAGTTCAGTCATGCAAAACTTGATTCTAACATATATTCAAGCAAATGATGTTTTGTTCCACAACCCAAGTGTTAAATAGAGTTAGCTCATATTCGAAAATAAAGGAAATAAAAGCATAAGATCATTCGTCATCAAAATACAACTTGAAAATCTAAAAGCAAACTATAGACGATGATCCTTTCGTGCTCCAATTACTTCCTCTCCAAGCTCGATCTCCAGACACCTCTGCTCTTCGTTCGTGTGTTGTTGTAGTTGTGTGTCTTCCAAAAGTCCCTAGCCTTTTGTTGATATTTTCTTTCTCACAGCCGTTGATCTCCTTCTCCCTTCCATGATGCATCCACGTGTGCAAATGTCACTGTTTCCTTCAGACAAGGGATCGGCTTCCTTCAGTGCCACCTGTCTCCCCAGCAGACAAGATCAAAAAGGACCTTTATTCTTGTCTCTGAATGGTCCCGGAGAGAGAAAACCTCCTTCGTTCTAATCATGCATTTCCCATGCTCAAGCATATCTTCTATCAGCATGCGACAGGTAAGCTCTAGCTTTCAGAACCTGAACTAAACTTCACCAAAAGCTTGCAAAAACTTATTAATACTTGCATAAGTTAAAAGTAACATGACTTATTTACAAAGATACCAAAAACAAGCAGAAAGGACTTTGATTACTAAGTAACTTATTCAAAACAACATCTAAAATTCATAAGAAGGAATCAAAAGATAACTCTTTATGAGAGTTATCACCCCCCCAAACTTAAGATGTTGCTTGTCCTCAAGCAACCAAAATAGACTCAAACCATAGAACCCAAAGTTCTTAAGTAATAAGCTAGAATAGTATGTCTCCTTTTTATTCAGCCCTCAGCAAATATCAAAAAGAAAACATGAATGGTGATTCTTTCGATTGTTCAACTTCAGTCCTCGTTCTTTATAAAGTTTAACAATGCACACTCACCAAAATCTTACAATCCAATGTTCACATAAAAGTAAATCAGATTTCAAGATAGCCAAATCATAGCTGAGCTTAACTTTAACTACGTATTCAAGCCTCAATGCTCATCAATGCCATGTTTCTTTTCCTACCCAATCATCCTCTCTTGTTCTCAACTAATAGGCTTCACATCCCACTTAGATCAAAAGGACTTTCAAAGCTTCTAATGTTAGGCCAAGGTTCAAGGTGAGAAAATTTGGAAAGAGTGACTTTAAGTCTAGAGGTGTTGTCCTTCTTATTCTACCCTTGAATTTATTTCAATCTTCTTTCTATAACCTCTTTCTTTTTCAGCAATTTGCTATTACTATCACACTTGGCTAAATCCCCAACAAAGGATGTGGAAATTAGCTTTATATCAAACATTTTACAGGCTAACACAACTGCCTATTCTCTTTTTCTTTCTCTTTATATATATATATATATTTTTTTTATTTTTTTTTCAGGCCAAAATGCCTTTCTTTTCATATCTTTTTTTTAAAACAAGGGTAACAAGTTAACACTTCGGCTAGAAGTGACACCCCCCAAACTTTAAACATAACATTGTCCTCAATGTTAGAGTAGAACTAGATCGGAACAACCCTCTAGACTAGGACATGTTTGGAAAATGGCTTAACATGAAGTAGGTGTAAACAAGAAAAAGGCTCAGGCTCAAAATCTAGGTGCAAAGGAATATGAAATCATAACCAATGAATTATCTGAAGGCACAAAGATCAAGCGACTGCCTTAATCATCTCTAAGTAGTATGCTTAGAACTAATTCATCTTGACCAAGATTGAACTTAGGGTAGATGACATTTCACAATATAAAGTCCAAGATGCAGTACCAGCTAAGCTCAAACATATGTCTAGCATATCAGGTTTATTCAAAAACAATGTTGCATGCAAACTCTGTTTCGCAGATCTTAATATCATGTACACAGTTAAACAACAAAAGTATACGAGGATTGACTCTCAACACTCATGATCATCACCAGACATGGAACAGAAGGAATAAGGAAAAATGAGACATCATCGGGTAAGAGGAGAACACACTACTAAACTTAAGACTTATTATTATAAAACCAACCGAAACTTCATGCTTTAACATAGAATAAGCATGAAAGTCGGACAACCACCAAACAAAATCAAAAGACGATAATCATAAAAACAGAAGTCACACACACTAAAACAGAAATTGTTTTTGCAAATACTTAGAAAGGTTAGAAAAGACCCCTTCCATCAAGTTGACCCATCCGCAGCTTTCGTCAACTTGACACGACCACCCTTCTTCTTCAACAATTTGGCAGTTTGGATTTTGACTTTCAGCAGCACCTTGTGCATCATCCGGAATCCTTTCAACAGCTTCACTTGCTTTGCTTTGATCTTCGAAAGTTCCCGCTGCAGAGCTTCCATTGAGTTGCCTGCCCCGACAGTCTCCTCTCCTTGAGATCGGGCTTGTGCAACAGCATGGCGCTTTGTCAGGTACGGAATATTGAAATAGCTTTTAGCTATGCTCCTCGGCATGGAAAGGAACTCCGGCCTGCTTGCAAAGTTCAGAAATTAGTGAAGGACAAAAGAGTGGCCCAACCTTCTTAGAAGCTTGAACACCGATTGAATTGATGATAAACGGCGCAATGTCAATTGGATCGCCCTTCACTATCGCAGCTACAATCAAAATTAGATCCTGTCCCACCAAAGTGTTGTGGGTCGTGGAAATGATTCGGTTCCTCAGAAAATGAATCCAAATGTTGGCTTCAGTTGTCAAAAAATTGGCCAACGCAGAAAGATTATCCTTGGTTTCATCCACCCAACGTGCTCCCGGCACTGATACAACACTCAGAGCTTCATCCAACTGCTCCTTCATGTCTGAGTTCAACAAATCAAAGAAAGTATCAGGCTGCGGTGGATGTGTGCCATAGATTTTGTGCACTGTTATGGGGTTCAACACCACCTCCTTTCCTCGGACAGTGGCCCTGTATTCATAGTCCACCCCCGTAGATTGTACACAATTTGCATAAAATTCCTTGACCAAAGCGATAGTCGGTGGAGGTTGCATGATCACGAAGGGCTCCCATCCTTGTTGTTCAACACTTTTGAGAACTCCTTCAGGCAGTTTAGATGGATCCTTGAATCCCCGTCCTAAATTGAACTTGCGGCTCACAAGCTCTTGCATTCTGTTCTGATGGAGCTTTGATGAAAATTTCGGGATTCTATCAATCTCTTCTGCAGACAACTCTACAACCATGGCCTTGCCACGCTTAATCTCTTTCTTCCTTGCGTTGTCGGACTTCTTCACGGAGCTGTCTCCCACTTCCTCGACAACAACTTGCTTCACACGCTTTCCAGTGTTCCTATTCCTCAAAATCCCCTTGTCATCTTCAATGGTTTCCACTCGCTTCCTCTTCTTGGGTGTTGGCTTCTTCTCAGGTACAGGTTTCTTTCCTTTTGTAGTTGGTTTTCCACCAGATATGACTGCTTGCTCTTGCGATGCTGTAGCATTGACTGCTTCAACTTCCTCTTCAACTTCGATGCTCTCACTCACTTCCTTCTCTTTAGGAAGAGGTTGATTCTGGGTTTCCGAACTTTTCTGAGCACTGGGCTCACTCTCCACTACAGGCTCTTCAGACTGGCCTGCCTCTATTTCCTTTGTGCTATCAGCATCACCCTCTGATTTCTCTCACTCGTGCTCGCTTTCCGGCTCTTCAGACTGGCCTTCAGCATTATCCTCTACCTCTGTTTCCACAGCTTCATTCTCCGGTTGTTCTGATCCATGTTCTGCTTCTGGCTCTTCAAACTGGCCATCCACACTTTCCTCTCCCTCAGATCCCGCATCTTCAGATTGTGCATCTTCCTTTTCTTCAGCAACGACTTCCTTCGCGGGTTTCTTTACAGTTTCAGGAGCAAGTTTTGATGTGGCTGCGTCAACCAAATCCATCAGGTCCCCTTTCTTGGGCTTGGTGCCCACAATCTTAGGCTTCTGGGCTGGCTCATCAGGAATCTCCATTGGATTCTCTGCACTAGTGGGTGGTAACTTCGCGTTCCTCTGAGCCATGATTGAGACAACAACCCTGCTTGACATCCTCAATAGTGGAGTAGGCTCCGGCTTCTTTGCCTTTTTGGTAGTCTTGGGTTTTGATGAAGCTGGGCTCGCCTTTTCTGGAGTCGTCACAGGGGACTCAACTTCCATCCCTGGTCTCTTCTTCCCGCTTTGCTTTGTCCTCATGTTCAAATCTATAAAAAAAAAACAAATTTTCATACCCCAAATCCAAAGAGCAAGATATGGCATTCGATTGCTTAAAATTTTCTTTTCAAATCAACATTTTCACCCCCAAACTTTGAGTTCACTCAAAGTTTCATGCAACAAATTAAACACCAGTTTGAAATTTTGAAATTATCCTGAGCCCTAGAATAAACTTGTCAGGGTATTTTGTCAGAACTACTGCATGCTACTCACAATGATCACAGAAACCAAAACGAATATAACATTTCTTTAGTCAAGTTCATGGGTTCAAAATCATGCGAACAAAGAGTTTTAATTCATAACACAGACATCAATTCACCAAAAACTTCAAGGACACGGACATACCAGGCATTCTTCGTTGCGGGATCAAACAAGAACAAAGAACACCAAGTTCAAAACAGAATTTTAACACCCACAAGTAAGAGAGTAAAGTGAAACAAGAAGTTGTACCTGTTGTTTGACACAAACGTCTTGATTTATGCACAAAGTTTCCCGGTTTCCTCTGCCAAATTTGCTAAAGTCGGAGTGTTTTTGAAGTTGTGCAACAATATGTACAATATATAAATAACCCCACTTTAAGCAAAAATAAGCATCAGAAATAAGGAAACCCTTCAACTTCCCTTGATTAGACACAACCTTTCCTTTCAATTCAAAAAGTAACTTTCCTAAACCGTCATTCCTAGGGATAACCGCACTCTCTCTCCTCAACGGCTATGTGTTTAATCCTTATCCACAAACTTTCCAAAATCACTGTTTGTCTTTTCTTCTTTTTTTTTTTATTCATTATGTTTATGTACTGATTTATGGAATAAACTCTAAACACTCAAAATACTATTACCAAATAAAATACTAAGTCTACTTTACAAAATTAAAAACAAGTGCTCAATACTCATGCTACTTACAGGCTGTAGCATTCAACCATTCCTATGGTTTATTCTCAGAAAATTTAAATTTAACTAGACAAGAAAATAAATGCAGAATTAAAATAAACATCCAAAACCATCACCACATGCTTCATCTAATCCTCATGATGGCTTAGGCTACCTCACTTTAAGGTTCGTCCAATATGAAAGAAGCTTTCAGCTTGCTCCAGCCTCCTTCATGATATTGCTTAAGCCTCTGTCCATTGACTTTAAATGTATCTCCTGTGCCTTCATCTTTCAGCTCCACAGCCCCATGAGGGTAAATCTTCACCAAAGTGAAAGGTCCTGACCATCTGGACTTGAGCTTGCCAGGAAACAGCCTCAGCCTAGCATTGAAAAGTAAAACCTGCTGCCCTTCTTCCAAATGTCTATTTACAATCTTGTTGTCATGCCATCTCTTCACTTTTTCCTTGTATATCTTTGCATTCTCATAGCTTTGAATCCTCAATTCTTCCAGTTCATTGAGCTGCAGCATCCTCTTTTCCCCACTTGCCTTAGGATCGAGATTCAATTTCCTGGTGGCCCAGAATGCCTTATGCTCCGTTTCCAAGGGCAAATGACAAGCCTTCCCAAATACAATCCTATAAGGAGACATCCCCAAAGGTGTTTTATAAGCTGTCCTGTAAGCCCACAACGAATCATCCAGACGTTTAGACCAGTCCTTCCTTGTAGTGTTTACAACCTTCTCCAGTACACTTTTTATCTCTCTGTTGGACAATTCAGCAAGTCCATTGGTCTGCGGGTGATAGGCAGTTGAAACTTTGTGGTTAATGTTGTCTTTGGCTAAAAGAGCAGCCAAACTCTTATTAATGAAATGTGTTCCCTCATCACTGATGATATCCCTTGGAGTCCCAAACCTTGTAAAGATGTTCTTGTGCAGAAATCTGATTACAGTAGCAGCATCATTGTGAATACAAGCACAAGCTTCTACCCACCTAGATACATAGTCAACAGCTAACAAAATATATTCATTTCCAAAAGAAGAGGGAAATGGCCCCATAAAATCCATACCCCACACATCAAATAGTTCTACTTCCACTATGTTGTTAAGAGGCATAGCATTCTTGGCTGGCAAATTCCCCACTCTTTGACATCTATCACAGCTCTTCACAAACTCAAAAGCATCTTTGAAAATCCTTGGCCAATAAACCCTGACTGCAACACTTTGGCAGCTGTTCTCTGTCCCCCAAAATGCCCTCCATATGCTGAAGCATGGCATTCATTCAAAATTTCTGGAATCTTGTAATCTGGAACGCATCTTCTGAAAATCTGATCAGGACCCAGTCTATATAAAGTTGGATCATCCCAATAATAGAACTTTGCATCGTGTAGAAACCTTTTCAACTGTTGCCCATGCAAACCATATGGCTTTTGACCTGTAGCAAGATAATTTGCAATGTCTGCAAACCATGGTGCATCTTCTTTGCATGCCATGAGTTGTTCATCTGGAAAAGCATCATTAATTTGTTTTGTGTCATCCACTCCAAATGGATTTTCCAGTCTTGACAAGTGATCAACAACTTGATTCTCTGTTCCTTTTCTATCCTTGATTTCCAAATCGAATTCTTGCAGGAGAAGTATCCATCTGATGAGCCTTGGTTTTGCATCTTTCTTAGCCAATAAGTACTTGATTGCAAAATGATCAGTGAATACAATTACCTTGGCCCCAACTAAATAAGATCTGAACTTATCAAAGGCAAATACCACTGCCAACTGCTCTTTTTCTGTAGTGGTATAGTTTCTCTGTGCACCATCCATTGTCTTGCTAGCATAGTATATAGATCTGAAAATCTTATCCTTTCTCTGTCCTAACACTGCTCCAACTGCATAATTACTTGCATCACACATCAACTCAAAGGGTTCATCCCAATTTGGTGGCTGCATTATAGGAGCTGTAACCAGTGCAGCTTTCAACTTGGTAAAAGCCTACATACAATCACTGCTGAAATCAAACTTTCTGTCTTGCTCTAGCAGTTCAGATAATGGCTTGGCTATCTTAGAGAAATCCTTAATGAACCTCCTATAAAAACCGGCATGGCCCAAGAAGCTTCTAACTGCTTTCACTGAACTCGGAATTGGCATTCTGTCTATTACTTCAATCTTTGAAGGATCAACCTCGATGCCTTTGTTTGAAATCTTGTGCCCTAAAACTACCCCTTGCTGCACCATGAAGCAACATTTCTCCCAGTTTAAAACCAACTGTGACTTCTCACAAAGCTGCAACACTCTCTCAAGGTTTCCCAAACAAGTGTTAAAATCTCTTCCGAAGACTGAGAAGTCATCCATGAACACTTCTAACCCATTCTCAATCATTTCAGAGAATATAGAGATCATGCAACGCTGAAAAGTTGCTGGAGCATTGCAAAGACCGAATGGCATTCTTCCAAATGCAAAGGTCCCAAAAGGACAGGTGAATGTAGTTAAACTCTGATGTTCTGGAGCTATGGCAATCTGATGATATCCAGAATACCCATCCAAGAAGAAATAGTAATCCTGACCAGCCAATCTGTCCAACATTTGATCTACAAAAGGTAGTGGAAATTGATCTTTTCTGGTGGCATCATTCAACTTCCTGTAATCTATGCAGATCCTCCACCCAGAAACTGTCCTTGTAGCTACCATTTCATTCTTCTCATTCTGTACCACAGTGACTCCTCCTTTCTTGGGTACACATTGCACTGGACTCACCCATGAACTGTCTGAAATAGGGAACATGATCCCTGCATCCAACCATTTGATGATTTCTTTTTTCACAACTTCCTTCATGTTGGGGTTGAGCCTTCTTTGTGGCTGTACCGAGTTCTTGATCCCATCTTCCAACAATATCTTATGCATGCAAATTGTAGGGCTTATTCCCTTAATATCTGATATGGTCCACCCAATTGCCTGTTTATGTTTCCTAAGCATGTGCATCAGCTTCTGTTCATCCTCATCTTTCAAATTAGAGGCAATTATCACAGGTAGAGTGTCTGCTTCTCCCAGATACACATATTTCAAGTGATTTGGCAGAGGCTTGAGTATTAGTTCAGGGGGATCTTCAAGTGAAGACTTTGGTTCCTTCTGTTCTCTATTCATAAGGTCCTTTGATTCGAAATTAGCTTTGTACCCCCAAAATTTGCACCATGCTCAACCCATGCTGCAGCATTCGCATCAGTCATATCTCCATTTTCACATTCTTCCTGCTGCAATTCTTCCACATGTTCTGCTATAACAGATTCCAATATTCCAATGGTAAAGCAATCTTCTGATTCATCGGGTAACTTCATGGTGTTGTACAGGTTAAAAGTAGCCTGCTCTTCATGAACTCTCATGATCAATTCCCTTTTTTCCACATCAATCAATGTTCTCCATGTGGCTAAGAAAGGTCTCCCCAAGATGATGGATACTTCTCTATCAGCTTCATAATCTAGAATGATAAAGTCTGCGGGGAAAATGAACTTATCCACTCTAACCAGTACATCTTCAATCTTTCCCTTTGGGTGAACAATTGATCTGTCTGCAAGCTGCAAAGTGATGGTTGTTGGTCTCGCTCCTCCTATACCCAGCTTCTTAAAGATTGAAAGTGGCATCAAGTTCACACTGGATCCAAGATCACATAATGCTCTTCCTACATCCCTTCCCCCAATTGAGCAGGGAATGGTAAAACTCCCTGGATCCTTTAATTTTGCTGGAATTTGCCTCCTCAAAGGTCCACTAACTTCCTCAAACAGAGACACAGTCTCAAACTCCTTCAGCCTTTTCTTTTTAGTCAAAATGTCCTTCAGAAATTTCACATAAGTTGGCATTTGTTCCAGAGCTTCCACCAAAGGTACATTGATGTGGATTTGCTTGAGCATGTCCAGGAACTTTTTGAACTGCTCCTCTTCTTTCTGCTTTTTGAATCTGACAGGGTATGGTGGTTGAGGTAGATTGTAATCATCTTCCACTGATTTCCTTTTACTAGTTGGTAAATTTCCTTCAGGAGCTTCAACAGGCTTTTCTTGGTTTACCAACTCCTCATTGATTATTGGATAGGTTTCTCTAATGGGAGCTTTTCCCTCCCTCTGTGCTTTAGTTCCATTCTGAACCTCTTTTTTAGGTAATTCCATCGCTTTCTGATGTATTTCATTTGGTTTCTCTTCAGTCTGTTTTCCACTTCTCAAAGTGACTACTTTGCACTGCTCATTTCCCTCTCTTGGGTTCTCTGTGTTACTGGGTAAGCTTCCCTGTGGTCTATTCCTGATATCATTAGCTAACTGACCCATCTGAACCTCCAAATTCCTTAATGAAGAAGCTTGACTCTGTATCAAAGCATCCTGGCTTTTCAGTCTTACTTCATTCTTTGCCATAAATTCCTTCATCATTTCTTCCATGGTTTTCTCAGGTTTCTGAGGTGGTGCCTCTAAACTTTGATGCTGACCACTCTGCTGTTGATTGTTCTGTTGCTGGTTATACTGGTTATATCCACCTTTCTTAAAGTTATTATGTTGGTCCCGTGCTCCAGCATTTTGATTTCCCTGCCCAGACCATGAAAGATTAGGATGGTTCCTCCACCCTGGATTATAAGTGTTTGAATATGGGTTATTGTTTCCCTGGTACTGTTGAGGCCTATTTCCCATATAGCACACAGATGCTGGATTTGAAGGACATTCCTCAAATTGATGTCCTTCCCCACAATAAATACAACTCAGAACCATTGCAGTTTCAGTTGGCATCGGGGAAACCATAGCTTGACTGGTGTTCTTCTCAATGCTCTTCATGGTTGCTCCCAGAGCTTCCATTTGTGCAGTAAGAACCTGAATAGGATCAACTTCTAAGACCCCTGCAACTTTTGGAGTGGCTACAGCTGCTGCTCTAGAGTTTGCCCACAGATAATTGTTTGCAGCTACTTTGTCCAAAATTTCACAAGCTTCATTGTAAGTTTTGTCCAATAGAGCTCCTCCTGCAGTAGCATCAATCATCATCCTAGAGTTTCCAAGCAGTAGTCCATTGTAAAAAAATCTCTATCTGGATACCATAAGGGATTCCATGATTTGGACATCTTCTCAGTAGTTCTTTGTACCTTTCCCATGCCTCACTGACTGATTCATCACATTCCTGTTTAAAGGACATAATAACATTTCTACATCTTGCATTCCTGGTAGGAGGAAAATACTTAATCAGGAAAGTCTCAGCTAGCTCATTCCAAGTTGTTACAGATCCTGGTGTTAGATTTATGAGCCAAGTCTTAGCACTATCCCTCAAAGAGAAAGGGAATAGGTGCATCCTCAATGCCTCAGGTGTTACTCCTTGCAGTTTAAAATTGTCACAGACCTCCAAGAATGATCTTAAATGAAGGTGGGGATCCTCTGTGGCTTGTCCACTGAACTGTCCCAAACTTTGTAACATCTGGAACATAACTGGTTTCAACTCAAAGTGTTGTGCCTGCACTTCAGGTCTCACCACCCCAGGATTAAAATCAGCAAATCTTGGTGCCATGAATGATCTGATCACTCTATCCTTCTCATCAATCTCTCTCTCTGGTTGTTCATCAGCCATCTTTCTGATTTTCTGTTCCCTTCTGTTCCTTCTAAAAGTCCTCTCAATTTCTGGATCAAATGGAAATAGTTCTCTTACAATTTTTTCACTCATAAATTATTGATCTTCCTGCATTATGAAAATGATTAGTTTCCACAATCAGATCAATCATATAATATAATACTCAAACAATTCAAAAGCATTCAGATTTAAATTTAATCTCTCCCCGACAACTGCGCCAAAAACTTGTTGTGAACTATAGTGTGACTACAGAACCAATGTGCAAGTATAAACAATCCACAAGTAATATAGTCAAGTGAGACCAGATATCGAACCCAAGGGAGTGATTGTCTAAATCGTGCACTAAGAATTGTTTGTAAATCAAGAGTTGTTTGTATCTAACTTCTACTCAAAACATAAATATGCATAAACTATGATTCCTACTAAAGCTATGATCAGTAATATTTCCTCGTTCCACAAAATGAACATAAATGTTATAGATGGGTTCACAAATACTAGAAAATACACTCGGGTTATGGAACATAATTCATCACTGCTATTCTATATGCTAAAGTTTATGTCTCGCATTCCCCTGAACCTTAGAACTTTTTCTAATCCTGCCTAGCAAACTGTCGTTCTACTAGATCTACACCCTCTCAAAAGGATTCATATGTCTATGCCTCTCTTAGTGATTGAATGATGAAGTAATCAAACTAGGTTCGGTTGAGTTGTGCGATCTCATATGTCTAAGAAATCAACACAATTATCTAAGATCCCCTCGGCCTATTTCACCTTTCGGTCTCCACAAGTGATGGGTTTCTATCCACTGTCGTGCTCAAGAAATGATTGAAACCAAGATCAAAGATAAGTTCAGTCATGCAAAACTTGATTCTAACATATATTCAAGCAAATGATGTTTTGTTCCACAACCCAAGTGTTAAATAGAGTTAGCTCATATTCGAAAATAAAGGAAATAAAAGCATAAGATCATTCGTAATCAAAATACAACTTGAAAATCTAAAAGCAAACTATAGACGATGATCCTTTCGTGCTCCGGTTATTTCCTCTCCAAGCTCAATCTCCAGACACCTCTGCTCTTCGTTCGTGTGTTGTTGTAATTGTGTCTTCCAAAAGTTCCAAGCCTTTTGTTGATATTTTCTTTCTCACAACCGTTGATCTCCTTCTCCATTCCATGATGCATCCACGTGTGCAAATGTCACTGTTTCCTTCAGACAAGGGATCGGCTTCCTTCAGTGCCAGCTGTCTCCCCAGCAGACAAGATCAAAAAGGACCTTTATTCTTGTCTCTGAATGGTCCCGGAGAGAGAAAACCTCCTTCCTTCTAATCATGCATTTCCCATGCTCAAGCATATCTTCTATCAGCATGCGGCAAGTAAGCTCTAGCTTTCAGAACCTGAACTAAACTTCACCAAAAGCTTGAAAAACTTATTAATACTTGCACAAGTTAAAAATAACATGACCTATTTACAAAGATACCAAAAACAAGCAGAAAGGACTTTGATTACTAAGTAACTTATTCAAAACAACATCTAAAATTCATAAGAATGAATCAAAAGATAACTCTTTATGAGAGTTATCAATTATCATGCATAATATGATAGTGGAAGATGAACGAGACACATATCAGAACTATTAAGATCCCTTAGAATTTTTAACTGATACATCTTCTGGTGGAGATGATGCCGAGTCTTTCTATTACTCCACCGAACGCATTGCAAACTTGTCTGATTATATGGTTAATAGAACTCGACTTCACGACAGAGAAGCTCATCACGCTCTTCAAAAGAATCTGATTGAGAACATATGTGAGAAATTTAGCACTAGTAATTGAATGTGTAATTTATTTTTCATGTACTTGTAATTTAGATTTATATGTGTTGTCGTATTATGTTTTTTTATATTTTTTTGTGTTAATTATTGTAATTTTATTTTTAAGTAATTATGAGTTTTTAGTGCATTATAATTCATTTATTTAATTAGGAAGTTAAATTATATTTTATTTTTATACTATATTGAAAGAGAAAAAAATAATATTTTAATTTAAAAAGTTAGGTTGGGTTGCTTATGGGAGAAGTAAAAAATTTTAGGTTGTGGGTTGTTTGTTAAATGAATTAAATTAAATATATTATTAAAAGGTTGGGTCATGACCCGGTTACTGATGATGATAGTTTTAACAAGATCATTAAGTTGAATCAAATTAGGGATACCAAAATACTTGGGAATCACTAAAAGCACTATTTGATTAAAGGATATGAGAATGATACCCAAATACTTAAGAATCACCAAAACTGTCCAAAATGATTGGATTTCATTTTCATTCCCAATTCTCATTACCAAAATTATTTATTTCATATTATTTTATAATTATTTTCTTATTTATTTATTTCTATAATATCACTCAAAATTATTTCGATAATTATATTATTTTATAATATTATATGTTATTATAAATATATATTATTTTTTAATATATTAAAATAATAATATCATTCTATTAATCATTTATTTTTATCTTAATTTTATATTTTATAAATTGAATAAGGAGAAAATATATTATTTATTTATTCAATTATTTATTTTAATATGATTATATTTTCATTAATTTTTATTATTAAATTAATTATTTATTTCATAATTTTTTTTATAATTATTTTCTTATTTATTTACTTTTTCTTATTTTTATAATATTTTTGATAATTATATTATTTAAAATATTATATGTAGGGGTGTGCAATTGGTCGGTTCGGTTGAAAACCGACCAAAATTTGTTCAACCAAACCAATAGCATCAACCGACCAAAAACCGAACCGAAAACTTTTTCAACCGAATCCAAAATGGAACCGATAATTTCGGTTGGTTGTGTTTAATTTCGGTTCCAACCGATAACACCTGTTTTCAAGCTTCATTACAAAAAGAATTTCCAACGTGCAACAGTCAGGGATGGTCAAGGCAGGTACAAGGAGCACAACCAGCAGTCGCTCTCGCTCGCATAAGGTTCAGCGTGCAGCAGTCGAGGGATTGCTCGCTCATGAGCGGCCTTAGTGGTGTAAGGGTGAGCGACGAGAAGGGAAACAGGCAGGCGAGCGGCGAGCAGGGAAGCAAGTTGCCGAGAGAGCACCAGAGCAGGCAGTTGGGCGGTGAGTGGCGAGCAAGGGAGCTCTGGAGCAAGCAGCCGTGAGCGGCGGGCCGGAAAAATCAAAGTAGCGAGTGAGATGTACAAGAAGCAGAGAGGCAAGAAGGAATAGAATTGGGGAATTAGGGAAAATACTAAAATAATGATTAAAAGATTTAGGAAATATTATATTGTATAAGAAAAATATTAATATATATATATATGTTATTTTTTTAATTTAATATATTTTCTTATCGGTCCGTCGGTTAATTTTTTCGGATGAAACTTTTGAAACCGAAAACCGAGCGATATGTAATCAGTTTTTAGATTTCGGAACCGAAAATCGAACTGCCCAAATTTCATCGGTTTGGTCAGTTTTTATTTTTTATTTTTTCGGTTCGGTTCGATTTTTGCACACCCTAATTATATGTTATTATAATTATATATTATTTTTTAAATATATTATAATAATATTATTATTATAAAATAAATCATTTATTTTCTATCATGATTTTATATTTTATAAAACAAATAAGAAGATAAACAGATTATTTATTTATTTTAACATGATTTTATTTTGTTATTTTTTATTATTAAATTAATTATTATTTGTATAACATTTTAATTATTTTATAAACATATAAGCTTAAAAAATCAATCGTCAGAATTGAAAATGATTCCAAAATTCATCTAGTATATCACAATTGAGAATGATTCCCTAAAATCAAACTCATACTCATTCCCTCTACTATCAAACTCATACTCATAGTGATTCCGGACAGTTAAACCAAAAGCCCCTAAATTATTTTATAAAAAGTTAGGTCCGAAATAGTTTAGAATTATTATGAAATTTGTTTGGATTAGTTTGGACGTGGCTGACTTTAGGTGGGCATAATAATGTGAGCCTTAGGTGGGCCTTAAATAAGTTAGTTTCATTTTCACAATAATTTTCTAAAGAGTAATTTTAGTTTTTTTTAACAAATTTAATTCAATAATATTTAAAACGATTTATTCAGCAATTAATTAATGGAAAGAATTCAAAATTGAGAGAAAGTTGTGATATAGTATTAAAATTAAAGCTTGTGTTAAATATGAATGAATTTCAACTCTTAGATTAATAGCATCAATGATTGAGATTTAAGTATTAAATATTGAAAAATTAAGCATAATTTTCTTTGGTGTTTAATTTCTCTATAAATTATTCTTAATCAATTAAGTATGGTTTATAAAATAATTAAGTATGAGATATTGGAAAAAGAAATTAATCTCAAACCTATATTATAATATATTAGATATAATATTAATGAATGAAAATTAAATATATTCAAAAATAAATGCTAAATACATAACTTTGTTAGCTTACCTAATCAACGCTTTGCTCTGACGGATCTGTAGTGTATATGAAAAAAAAAAAGCTTAATATAAATTCATCGACCACATTTAAACAAATTAGCCGAATATGTTTCATTCATGGACCGATCTTGACCGGATCTCAGCCGTATCGGTTGTTTCGGGCTGGGTACTATCTAGTCCAACAACCAGCCCAAATGTTTTGTCTCATTTGCTTTATATTAATGGACAAAAATATCGACTTGTTTCTGTGCTCAAAACAATTTTTTTTTTTTATATTTGAATGTATAGTTAGGCACGGTGGTAAATCGTGCTAATTAGATTTTTATTGTGATATGTTATTAGTTTGTTCAATTAAGATATACTTCGTATTTGATCTGTTTAGAAAAATTTTGTTCCGTATCCGCATGAATTTTGATTCAACTCAAATAAGGATTCGATCCAAATGAACAGATAAGGATCCAATTTGATCCAATAAAAATCCACTAAGATAATACAATAAGAATTTGAAAATGGGTAATTCTAAACGCAACCATATTTTTGCTAAAGATAGCCCCATTAAAAAATAAAAACTTAAATTATAATATGCTATTACAATCTTACCCCTGTAGCCCCCAATTTAGAATTATGTTCTGCGAAAATTAAAATTCCAATTTATGAAAATTAAAACCCAATGCAGTACTTCTATAAACGCAGTCAAACCATATAAGTTCCACCACTAATGTAGATGATGGAAAGTCTAATAACAGTGGACACTAATTGGTAGCACTGCATCACTATAAGGGCATTCAAGAGGTACATGAGTTAAAATAACATGATCTAATGCCTTAAATATTATCAGAGGGCGAATGAGAAGGAGACAATATTGAACTTCTAACCCCACCTTTTACTCGTTGATGGTGAAGATGGCTTTCTCGTGAGTCTCTCTCATGTTTATGTTACATTTGCAAACATGAACAACCCTTTGGTTTATTTATTTGAAACTTATTATCATCGTACATAGTAATATGTCTGCGTACATATATTGATTGCATTTATGAAAATATTTTATTGGGATTTTAATTTCATAAATTGGAGTTTAGGTTTTGTAGATCTATGATTTTTATTTTTATTTTATGTAAATGGAGATACAACTACATGTTTAAGATTAATTTTTATTATTTTAATTAAAATTTTATAATGGGGGCTAGATTGTAATAGTATATTATAATTTAAATTTTTTTTGAAGGGGCTATATTTAGCAAAAATATGACTGCATTTAGAATTACCCTTCGAAAATATAATGAAATTAAAAAAACATGAATAAGAATTTAGATTTTTTTAAGGGAAAAGAATAATATATTAATTAATAAGGTCTTTGGACACAAGTGAACAAAATCATGAAGAAAAGTCACTTATTAAAATGACACTCATTGAAGGACGTGCTCTAAACATATTAGAAATACCTTTAATGTGGTCTTCCTTCAGTTGTCTAATAATCCTCACCATATTTTCACGTAATAAGATGGAGTTCTAATTGAGAAAGATTGATTATTGAACGACTTTGATAGAATCTAAGTATATGTGGATGGGATTGATGTTCTTTTCAAAACTGAGACCAATCCCATGCATATAGTATTGCAATAATTTCAAGTTCCACAACTCCAATAGAATTACAATTTGATTTGGAAAGTGTAGTCGTAATTTTACTTTTGTCATCTTTTATAATAGCTCTGACACCAAACTTTTCTTTTTCTGGTTGATAGTTGGCATCAATCTCAAGTCGAAAGTAATTTTGTTTTGGAAGAAACCAATGATGAACACCCAGTTGCACCTCTTATGATGGATTAAGGAGATTAGATCATGCATCTTTGAATTTTTTAGAAGAATGGTAACTTTATTTGTTAGAGTTGCAGCTACACACACAAAAATCAAGTTCTATTTGCAGAGCTTTAATGGCGGAATGCAAATTAAAGAAGAAGACAAGAATTTACGTGGTTTGCCAAAATTGGCTAAATCCACGGGAGAGTCACACACACTTCTATTAATTATTTTGAACGAGTACAAAGATGGGGAGAAAATAGAAACTAATCTCACGAATTCTTTAAGAATTCGATCTACAGAAAACTGGAAAAACTCTCTCTGAATAACAAAGATGATGAAGTGGGTTGTTACTGATTCCCAGCTCATCCCAACGTATATATTCTTTTCATTCCGACTGAATCTCAGCCCTCCACGTGCCAGCAGATTAAAGACTCACTTAAAGAGTTGTTACTCTTCACAAACACGATTCTTCTAAAAAATGCACAATCGAGCTGCAATCCTCCCAAACCATTCAATCAGCAAAAAAACACAAAGTCAACTTCTCAACAAATCTCCCTCCTGACTTTGTGATTGTTCAAACATCACCTCACGCGTGCATTCCTCTCCACTAAGTTCCACTACAGAACCTAAAAAAGCTGGCCAAAATGCAGCTCATTCTCATCATCTCAATACCACCACAACTTTGAAGGTACACCCTTCTTTATCGATGCAGACTTTAACTTTGTTTTCCAAATGATTGTTGTTCCAAACCAATTAAACATATTACCTGAATGTGATCTTCTCTTGCCCACATTTGAGGCATAGTCCTTAAGAAACCTCAAAACACCCACAAATATTTTCCGAAGTGGCTTTCTTGGAGTTGTCAAGAATGTACTTGCCATACTAACACATAGCATCAAAATTGTCAAACTCTCGAACAAACTTTGAACAACCTTTTTCAAATTCACCTTACATTTTCACTTGCCTCCATTCATTTTCTGTCCCTTTTCGTTGCAGGTAACATCCAAACAATGAGGAGGAGTTATCTCCCTCCTAACTCTATCACTTGCTAACCAATTTTCTGAAGAATTACTCTGTTGGTTTGTCACCAAATGCTTTAGCAGCTTTTCAGCATCTGGTTCATCCTTATCAATTTCAGGTTCAACCATTGTTGTAGCATGAAGATAATACAAAATGTGTATCCGTTTTCCTCTCAGAATTTCCTTCTCATTTCTGCTAATTTTCAATGCTCCATCATATGCTTCAATCTTGCAACCTTTAGATTCCAACACACCCGAAGATATCAAATTCCTTTTCACTTCAGGAATAAATCTAACTTCGGTTAGCAGCTTATATTCGCCATTGTGATTCTTAATCCTAACAGATCAAATGCCTTTTACTTTATAGGTATTGTCATTTCCCAGCATTACTGAACCACTCTCCATTAGCTTCAAATCTACAAACTAGTCCATGTGCTGACACATATGGAAAGAGCATCCAGAGTCTAGTATCCAGCTCTCACTTCTATTGACTTCAGTAATGCTCAAAACTTCATCTTCAAAGTCTAGCACAGCTTCAACAACACTGCTGCGGTTTTGGAATAGTTGTTTCCCTTTCAAAGTGAAGCAGTCTTTAATCAAATGGCCTGGTTTCTTGCAGTAATGACAAGTCCTTGTCTCAATTCAAGGTTGTAGATCTCTGTTTTCAAGCTATATAGGTGTTGTTGTTTTAGAATCAAACTCTCTTCTTTTGTTGAAGTCCCTTCTAAACATTGTATTTCCACCACCTTTCTTTACTAGTAAACCAACCCCTTCAATGCTGGTGGATTGCTTTTCAGATAGCTTTTCAATTTCCTTGCCTTGTTGCCCCCGCTTAGCAAACAACCCCGTACCTGATTGATCATAACTTCTTTCATTAGACAACTTTTCCATTTCTCTCTGTTTAATAGCAGCCAACACATCTTCGAGGGTTATACCCTCAGACCTGCCATACACCATTGCATCATGAATGTTCAAGTAGGACTTTGGAAGGGCGTTGAGAAGATGTATAGCCTTGTCTTCATTATCAATTTTTACCCCTATTCCTTCAAGCTCATCTAGAGCCTTATGGAACTCATCCAATTGGTCCAGGAGGCTCTTGTCATCTGTGAACTTGAAGCTATACAACCGTTTTTTCATGTATATACGGTTGGCAATGGATTTGGTCATGTATAGGCTCTGTAGTTTCTTCCATATGTCGGCCGGTGTCTTTTCTCTCGACACCTCTCGTAGTACCTTGTCATCAAGGCTAAGCAACAATGTGCTCATCGCATTGTCCATAAGCTTTGCCTTCTTCTCAGTCGTTTCTCCCACAAATGCTTTATCAGCTTCAGGTAGGAGAGCATCGACCAGCCCTTCTTTGGTTAAGATAGCTTTAATCTTGATTTTCCAGAGCCCGAAATCGTTCTTCCCCAAAAAAATTTCGATCTCAAATCGACTCCCAGCCATGAATGTTATGCCACAGAAAAATCTAATACAGAACTCACCAGAGTAGTAACAACAATATCACAAATGATTATCAACACTCCCACAATTTATATCCCACAACAATCGATCACAATCTCAAATAACAAGCGATCTAAATCTTCCAACCAAACTACTACAATATCAAGAATCCAAACTATCAGAAATCCAAGAAGAAGAGATTTACCGAATGCTCACTTATGGAGATGGATTTCTTGGACCGTACTCAGAATCTTTGTGCAAATCCACAATCGAGGCTCTCGCTTGAACTCATTCAATCGGTGGTTTCCCACAGACGGCGCCACTTGTTAGAGTTGCAGCTACACACACAAAAATCAAGCTCTATTTGCAGAGCTTCAATGGCGGAATGCAAATTAAAGAAGAAGACAAGAATTTACGTGGTTCGCCAAAATTGGCTAAATCCACGGGAGAGTCACACACACTTCTATTAATTGTTTTGAACGAGTACAAAGATGGGGAGAAAACAGAAACTAATCTCACGAATTCTTGAAGAATACGATCTACAAAAAACTGGAAAAACTCTCTCTGAATAACGAAGATGATGAAGTGGGTTGTTACGGATTCCCAGCTCATCCCAACGTATATATTCTTTTCATTTCGATTGAATCTCAACCCTCCACGTGCCAGCAGATTAAAGACTCACTTAAAGAGTTGTTACTCTTCACAAACACGATTCTTCTCAAAAATGCACAATCGAGCTGCAATCCTCCCAAACCATTCAATCAGCAAAAAAACACAAAGTCAACTTCTCAACATTATTCAATGATGCTTATTTTCTGATTTCATTGCTCTCGTGTCATATGTTACAAATTGGATTCCATATCATCCAAGATAAAGACAATCCAATTTTCATAATCTTTTGTATTAAATTCTTCTCAGAGGACTTTTGTAAGGTTCTTAAATGAGAAGGCTTTAAAAGACTTTATAAAGCTCTAAGCCCAAGTTTTTTTTGAAATTTGATTATTTGAAAAGGAAATATAATTTAATATATTAAAATTAAATTATTAAGTATAATATTTGTTAGGTGTTGATGTAGAGATCCCACCTTTAAATAGGATGTTTTGATGTGTCAAAACTATATACCAAAGTCTAGGCCTTAGAGTTATTACTGATGGGTTTTGTATACCGAAAGCATTTATTACAATGAGTATACAACGGTTTATTTCTCCTATCTGTTAACAATCTTACATGTATGAACAATGGTATCCTCTTGTCTCACCGATAGGGACGATCATACGGCGTGTTGTAGATCGCAGAAGACAGTATGATCACTTGACCTAGTGGGATATAAACCTGATCACAGCCGAGACAGCGTATGAGGATACGTCTGTCCGGATGGCTGCGACATTGTCGGAATAAGTAGTCTGTCTTGGTTACTTGACATGCAGAGGTGGCGTATTGATGGACCGCAGTGAGATGTATTCGTCTGTCTGACATCAGCGAATACAAGATCTCGTTATATTAATTGAGTCCAAACCCTAACGAAGGTTCAGGGGTTTGCACGGGTTGACTGTTGCTTTGACTTGCCATGGTGGAGAGCCTAAGTAACGTGCTCGTATATCCGCATCTTGGGTAACAGCAGTTCGTGTAGTACCGCCTGAGACTGAACTTAGGTAACCATATCCGAGTAATAGGATGGGGACATTCCCTGAGAAGCTCAATAACATTCATCGTGCCAAAGTCCTGCAGGCTGATTAAGTTCAGGCACGAGTGATAAGGTTTGAGTGGTACTACTCAGGAATTATAAGATATTAATTAATTGTAGTTAGAGCTTGTCAGAGGCTCCGATTAATTAATGGATGTCCGGTAACCTTAAATATGGGGATTCTCAATTAATGCAACACGTTCTCATAACGTGGTAATAAAGGGGTAGGTCAGTATTAATTCTGTGGTGAAAAAGAATTAATATTAATTAATTAATTGTGTCCTGGGTTGTGGACATGGGAATTAATTAATTTATAGGCCCACTTTATTATTTGCATTAGGTCCCAGGTCTGGCCCAATAAGTGTGCTGAATTGAGCTCAGGAGCCCATTAGGGTTTTATAACCCTAGGTCTATAAATAAACCTCTCACTCTGTGAAACCCTAGCCACTTTTTCATAAGATTCAAATCAGTTGAAACCCTAAGGAGAGAGAGAGAGGGGCGCCGATCCTAGGGAGAAAGAAAGGAGAAGAATTTTTGAATTCTGGTCCTGCTCAAGCCACAGATCTACGGAGTCCTCACCAGTAGTAGATCTGATCAGCACCGGGACACAGATCTGAAGATCTAATCTGGAGAACAACAGATCTTTTCTTCCCTGTTCTTTATTTTTGTTTTTCTTTAGAAATTAGTATTCTAATTTCTGTTTCCGCAGAGAAATCGAATTGCGTGGTTGAATTGAAGTTTGGAATTCAAACGCAAAAGATCGGTACAGAGACGACGGAATTACGGTAATTCTCTAATCCAAAAATTTGTATTAAATTCATAGGAGCATGCTAGGTTTTTGAGAATTTTAATTATGAGCAATATCCATAGACCGGTCCGGTTCAGTTTGGTTTTGGTGATTCGGTTCACGGAAAAACCCTACAATTGGTATCAGAGCCAGGTTTCTGATTTATGGCTCTGTTGTTCATAATTGAATTCTATATGCATGTATGAATTTATTTTGTGGATGTTTGGTTTTTGTTCCTCGTGGCAACCCGTTGATTCAGCCCGCGGTGGTTTATCCGTGTAGGGCTGAATTGTTTTGTAAAATCACGAGAAAATCCGTGATTAGTGTAGATTTGAAAATTGTAATAGAATAGATTTTCTGTAATTTTCAAATTTGTAAATGGACGGGTCGAGGACGAAAAACGAAGACGGAGCCGACACAAGGCCGGCGAGGACGACGGCGAGCTACGGTGGCACGGCGCTGCACGTAGGGCGCGGCGCTGGGTGCGCGCGCGGGCGCGGTACGCAGGCAGGCACGCGGGGCGCGCGCTCATGGTGCTGGGCGCGGGGTTGGCCTGTCGGCGGCGGCTTCGGTGGTCGTCGGCTACTGCTGTCCCGTCGCGGTGGCATGTGTTTTTGTGGTTTGTATTAGGGTTAGGGCAAATCATCAGATCACAAAGGCCTAAAAATCCAAAAGATTTGGTGTATCCAGATTTGAAGGCCCTTGAAGATTTGGAAGATTTGAAAAGATTTGGATTTATCAAAATTAATTCAAAATTCAAATTTGTAATAGATAGATATTATTTTCTATTTTTGGGGCCACGAAGAATTTTTGTTTGCCTTAATTATCCTCGTATGATATGTGATTTATTTATGTGCGCAATTAAGCATGTGTAGATAATAGGAAAAGCATGTTTTACTGCTTTTATTATTTACAGCTTTTCAAGCATGCTTATGTGATTAATTTCTTTTGTTGGATTATATTTTGGGAATTTTTGGTCTTGTTTAATTACATGCAAAAATTTGGAAAATATAATGACAAAAGGAAATTATGTGTGCGCATAAAGAAACCTTTTAAAAGAAAAATACTAAGCAGATTTTTTAATTAAAATCAATAGACCTCCACAAAGCGGTCCTAGGCTGTAAGTGTATCTCTCGTTCTAGTAAACGTCTACGAGTGTAGCTTGCTAGTTCCCGGAGGTGCATGGGTACGATTGTTGGGATTTCTAGACAAACAATTTAAATCATGTGAATAGTGGGAGGGCTTTGCGTAAACGTCTACGAGTGTAGCTTGCGTAGACCTCTTTCACAAGTATTCTAGGATTGATTTAAATTATAGATAACAAAAGCTTTAAGGGCTGTGCGGTATGGTTACGTGCCATGCTAAACTGTCTCTTTTGGCCAGAGTTAAATTTGTGGTTAATTGCTTATAAGCATCTTAGAATATAATGCAAGAATTGCATCCCTGTTCTTGAGAGATGGCTTGGTCTAAGGTTTTCACTAATTATTTATTTCTAGTGTCAAAAGCATCCTAACATGGTAGTGAAATTAAATGGTTTGGGGCTTAAAACCTGCAGTTCTGGTTGAGGGTGACATCGTAAACGTCTACGAGTGTAGCTTGCGGTGGGAACTCTTGGGCAATTAGTGGAAAATATTTGTATTTGATTTATTAAAAGGTTTTCAATGCATTTGTTTTCGAAGTTCAACATGTATGTTCTTATTTAAGATTCTTTATTGTTTCAGATATGTCTATGTCTAATGTCATCAATATTCTCGCACAAAACACTCTAACTGGTCCAAACTTCCTGGAATGGAAACGCAATCTCGAATACCTCCTGATTGCAGAAGAACCTATGTTCGTTCTGCAAGTACTTCATCCCATGGTGCCAACTGCTGAGTCCTCTCAAGAGGAAGTAGACTATTATAACAAGTGGGAGAAATCGAACAATGTAGTCAAGTGCTATATGATGACCACTATGTCGAAAGTCTTACAGCAGCAACATCAGCACCATAGGGATGCCTATGACATCATGTTAAGTCTAACGACGACCTATGGGGAAACTGATAGAGCTGTCAGGTTCAATCTCAAGAAAGAAATCGTGAGTAAGAAAATGACTGATGGCACCTCAGTGAGAGAGCACGTAGTTACCATGACTCACCTCATGGATGAACTGACAGTGCATGGTGGAGGTATCGACGCTGAGGCTAAAGTCGATATCATACTGAACTCTCTACCCAAGTCCTTTGAGAGTTTTGGACTGAATGTTGTCATGAACAAGAATGAGTATACTCTTAACGAGTTACTCAATGACTTGATGGCATCTGAATCGGTCATGAACCCTCAGAAGGTTGCCTTGGCCACTTCTGGTAATCTCTCTGCTGTACCGAAAAGTATGAAGCGGAAGAAAGGGATTAAGAAGTGGGCCAAGAAGACACCTTTGAAGGATAGTGGGGCTGGGAAAAAGCCTAAGGTGGCGACTGATAGGGACAGGTGCTTCAGGTGTGGTAAGAAAGGACATTGGAGGAAAGATTGTCAAGCCAACAAAGCTAGACAAGGTATGCCATTTTGCATGTATAACTGCAAGCATGATTAGAGTTAGTTGCTGCTCTTCCAGAGCTGTAAGCACTGACTTGTTAATCATGTTGTTGTACTTTGCAGGGGACCGTGCCGACAAGGCTGGTGAGTGATGGCAAGAAGATACCAAACTGGATGAAGGCAACGTTTTATGACGGAGCTTCATGGAGTTTTCTTTTCCTTATGTTTTGATGAATTAAATACATTTGAGAGTTTATTTGTGGGCCGTGGTTTATCGGCAGGACAAATTTTATCAACTCTTATGGATATCTGTTATTTATGATTTTATCATTGGTAGTAACAATATTATCCATTATGGAATGTTGATTTACAATCTCTATGTTACTTCGATCAAACATGTCTTATATATTGCATGTAATTCATCCGTAATTGATAATCCTAGGAAGAGAAAACTTACTTCTTCTGATGAGGATCTTACATATCTCTGGCACTTGAGACTAGGTCACATCAGCTTGAAGCGGATTCAAAGACTTGCAGATGACGGTACATTGGACCTAGTACGGGCTGTACCTTATCAAGTCTGCGAATCCTGCATCGAGGGCAAGATGTCAACTAGACCTTTCAAGGCTAGTCAGTCTCGAGCAGAGGAAGTGTTGCAATTGATCCATTCTGACTTATGTGGACCAATGTCCACGCAGGCTCGTGGAGGGTACGAGTACTTCGTCACTTTCATTGACGATTACTCAAGGTATGGATACGTTTACCTGCTTCGCTACAAGTCTGAATGCTTTGAGAAATTCAAAGAGTTCAAGGCTGAGGTAGAAAAGAAGGTCGGGAAAACTATCAAGTCACTGTGATTTGACCGCGGTGGCGAATACCTCGGTAACGAGTTCCTGCAATATTTGTCAGAAAATGGGATTACATCCCAGTGGACTGCACCGGGTACTCCCCAGCAAAATGGTGTAGCTGAAAGAAGAAATAAGACTCTTCTAGAGATGGTAAGATCAATGATGAGTTATGCAAACTTACCAATTTCGTTTTGGGGCTACGCATTGGAGACAACAACTTACGTACTTAATTTGGTGCCTTTTAAATCAGTTCCTAAGACGCCTTCTGAGCTCTTCCTTGGTCGCAAACCTAGTTTGTGCAAGTTTAGAGTATGGGGTTGTCCGGCACTCGTACTGTCGAAGGAACCTGATAAATTAGAAAGCAGGTCAAAAGTAATGATGTTCATAGGGTATCCCAAGCAAACGAAATGTGGTTACTTTTACTGTCCTAAGAGTCAACGAGTCGTTTTTAGCACCAACGTTAGATTCTTGGAGGACGAGTATGTGAGTAATCACAGGTCAATGAGTGATATCATTCTTCAAGAAATTGAGAACGAGAATGCAATTCCAAGGGAAGGGGAACGTGTAGATGTGGGTGCACCTAGGGATGGGGAAAAATACCGAAATATCGAAATACCGGACATATCGTATCGAAAAAATACCGAAGTTACCGAATTTTTGGTATACCGTAATTTTTGGTAAGGTATCATACCGTACCGAGAATTTTAGGTACAGTAACGGTATGACAATCCTAATATTGAAGGTATACCGGCACATACCGTACCGAAAATATAATAATATTTTTTATTTTTATTATTATTTTAAAAATAATAAATTAAAAATAAAAGCATATAAATTAAGAATGAAATCATATCTTCTCTTTTCACCTAACAATATAATTGATATAAACATATTTCTAAAATAAATATCAACAGAAAAAATCGTAAAAATCAAAATATATATAAAAAAATCGGTATATTAACGGTATATTGAAAAATATATCAAAAAATTTTGGTATGTTAACCGTATATTGGAAGAATGATAAGATAAATGGTATATAAATTATGTCATGTCAAAATCATATTGAAATCATTTCAAGAATTCGATATGTCGAAGTAATAGTATATAAATTATCTCATACCGAAACCATACCGACTCATACCGAAATCATACCGAAAATTTGGTATACCGAACTAAGGTATACCGAAAACTTCGGTACGGTAACGGTATGAGTTTTTCTCATACCGAAAATTTCGGTAAGGTATAAGGTATGGAGAAAAATGTGCGGTATACCGTATCTAACCATCCCTAGGTGCACCTGTGAGAGGTACAGCACCACAGACATGTTCTTCAGTGCAAGGTGCAGGACCACAAGTCACTGCACCTACTACTGACACGGCACCGATGCCTCATCGTAGTGGGAGAGTTATTTTCCAGCCGGAAAGGTACACGTTTGTGGGTGAGTCTTTGGACTTGAGCCCGGAAGACGGACATGAGGACTCTGACCCACTGACTTACGAAGAGGCAGTGCAAGACAAGGATGTTGCCAAATGGCGTGTCGCCATGGATTCTGAAATTGAATCCATAACTGCTATGGATGTGTACCAGAAAACTGATTTGCCGGATGGCTTTAGGGCCATAGGGTGCAAATGGGTATACAAAAGAAAGAAAGGGGCGGATTGAAAGATCACGACTTTTAAAGCCAGGCTGGTGGCAAAGGGTTATAGTCAGAAAGAGGGCATTGACTATGACGAAACCTTTTCACCCATAGCCATGCTCAAATCCATCCGGATACTCCTTGCCATAGCTGCGCATATGGACCTCGAGATCTGGCAGATGGATGTCAAAACCGATTTTCTAAACGGTTACCTTGAAGAAGGTAGAGACATCTATATGCAGCAACCCGAGGGTTACATAAGCAAGGGCGAAGAACATCTTGTCTGGAAGCTTAGGAAGTCCTTGTATGGACTTAAGCAAGCTTCAAGGTCGTGGAACTTACGTTTCAACGATGTGATTAAATCCTATGGATTTGCACAGTTGGAAAATGAAAGTTGTGTTTACCGACTTTGTGTCAGTGGGTGCGTGGTCTTCCTTGCACTATACGTTGATGACATACTCCTATTTGGAAACGAGGGAGTGATGTCCAAAATCAAGGTTTGGTTATCCGAACAGTTCCAAATGAAGGACCTGGGAGAAGATGGCTACATTCTTGGGATTAAGGTCTTACGAGATCGTAAGAGAAGAATGTTGAGCTTATCCCAGGCATCCTATGTGGATACTGTGATAGCCCGGTTCAGCATGCAACTCGCCAAGAAAGGCTAGCTACCTTTCAGACATGGTGTTCGTCTTTCTGGTGGGCAGTGTCCTCAGACACAGCGGGAGAAAGACGAGATGAGTCTTGTACCATACGCCTCGGCGGTGGGTAGTCTCATGTATGCGATGCTGTGTACCAGGCCAGATATCTGTTATGCCGTTGGCATGGTAGCAAGATATCAGTCTAAGCCTGGACAGGCGCACTGGACTGCTGTGAAGCACATCCTCAAGTATTTGAAAAGAACTAGGAATTTCTGCCTAGTTTATCAAAGTGAGGATTTGTGTCCTGTGGGTTATACAGACTCGGATTTCCAAGGGGACCAGGATGAGAAGAAATCGACCTCAGGATATGTGTTTACCCTGGGAGGTGGAGCTGTATCTTGGAGGAGCTCAAAGCAGAAATGCATTGCTGACTCCACCATGGAGGCGGAATATGTCGCCGCCTCTGACGCCTCGAAAGAGGGGGTGTGGCTCCGGAACTACCTTTTAGAGTTGGGCGTGATCCCGAGTTTGCCAAGGAGCATCATAATTTATTGTGATAACTCTGGTGCAGTGCAAACTCAAAGGAACCGTGGTCTCACAGGGCAAGCAAACACATAGAGAGAAAGTACCATATCATACGAGAAATCGTATCGAGGGGCGATGTGCTGATTAAGAAGATTGACACTGCTGACAATCTTGCTGATCCGTTTACAAAGAGCTTGCCGCAGAAAGTTTACGAAAGACATATTCGTGAGCTGGGTCTGAGGTGGATACCGACCACTGATAGTGGTTAAAGTGACAGCAGACTAGATAGACAGACTGTATACTCTGTAATAGCTTAGTTATGCTTTAAGTATAAGTGGGAGATTGATGGGTTTTGTATACTGAAAGCATTTATTACAATGAGTATACAACGATTTATTTCTCCTATCTGTTAACAATCTTACATGTATGAACAATGGTATCCTCTTGTCTCACCGATAGGGACGATCATACGGCATGTTGTAGATCGCAGAAGACAGTATGATCACTTGACCTAGTGGGACATAAACCTGATCACAGCCGAGACAGCGTATGAGGATACGTCTGTCCGGATGGCTGCGGCATTGTCGGAATAAGTAGTCTGTCTTGGTTACTTGACATGCTGGTACGCAGAGGTGGCGTATTGATGGACCGCAGTGAGATGTATTCGTCTGTCTGACATCAGCGAATACAAGATCTCGTTATATTGATTGAGTCCAAACCTTAACAAAGGTTCAGGGGTTTGCACGGGTTGACTGTTGCTTTGACTTGCCATGGTGGAGAGCCTAAGTAATGTGCTCGTATATCCGCATCTTGGGTAACAGCAGTTCGTGTAGTACCACCTGAGACTGAACTTAGGTAACCATATCCGAGTAATAGGATGGGAACATTCCCTGAGGAGCTCAATAACATTCATCGTGCCAAAGTCCTGCAGGCTGATTAAGTTCAGGCACGAGTGATAAGGTTTGAGTGGTACTACTCAGGAATTATAAGATATTAATTAATTGTAGTTAGAGCTTGTCAGAGGCTTCGATTAATTAATGGATGTCCGGTAACCTTAAATATGGGGATTCTCAATTAATGCAACTCGTTCTCATAACGTGGTAATAAAGGGGTAGGTTAGTATTAATTCTGTGGTGAAAAAGAATTAATATTAATTAATTAATTGTGTCCTGGGTTGTGGACATGGGAATTAATTAATTTATAGGCCCACTTTATTATTTGCATTAGGTCCCAGGTTTGGCCCAATAAGTGTGTTGAATTGAGCCCAGGAGCCCACTAGGGTTTTATAACCCTAGGTCTATAAATAGACATCTCATTCTGTGAAACCCTAGCCACTTTTTCATAAGATTCAAATCAGTTGAAACCCTAAGGAGAGAGAGAGAGGGGCGCCGATCCTAGGGAGAAAGAAAGGAGGAGAATTTTTGAATTCTGGTCTTGCTCAAGCCACAGATCTACGGAGTCCTCACCAGTAGTAGATCTGATCAGCACCGGGACACAGATCTGAAGATCTAATCTGGAGAACAACAGATCTTTTCTTCCCTGTTCTTTATTTTTGTTTTTCTCTAGAAATTAGTATTCTAATTTCTGTTTCTGCAGAGAAATCGAATTGCGTGGTTGAATTAAAGTTTGAAATTCAAACGCAAAAGATCGGTACAGAGACGACGGAATTACGGTAATTCTCTAATCCACAAATTTGTATTAAATTCATAGGAGCATGCTAGGTTTTTGAGAATTTTAATTATGAGCAATATCCATAGATCGATCCGGTTCAGTTTGGTTTTGGTGATTCAGTTCACGAAAAAACCCTACAATTACCTCATGTAATCCTTGTATAGGATGATCGAGTTGTAATAGTCTAGGAGAAGAGATCTGTCAAAAACTGTGGAACAGTTTTAGAAGAAGAAGCCGTCCTGACAACACAATCGTTGAAGAATAAGCCGTCTAAACGAGAAAACTATTAAGGAGAAAGGACGAGAAAAACTAAGCAGAGTAACGAACATGGAAAACTGTGGAGACAGTATATCAACTGTCAAGGATTATATATTAAAGAAAACTATGGATACAGTTTTCATAAAGAAACTGTCGAGAGGCACTCACAGTTTCAGGTCAGGACAATTTCATATCAAAGGGATACATGAACAGGAAGATGTCGAATAGTCATTAAAGAGCATTAAAGAAGTCAATGATAAGAGACGAGAAAACACTCAGTTACGACTAGCGTACAACGTTGTTCAGCGCCTGACACATCAAGTACAAACTGCCCTGCAAAAAGCATAGCAGTGGTACAAAAAAGGCAGAGGAGCAGACCTACTTTTTAGAGAAGGATGGACTCTCATTGGACATCCTTCGAAATGTCTCTACCAGCTATTTTCAAATCTCCAACTATAAATAGCAGGAGGATCAGAGACAAAAACACCTTCGACACAAAAAATCCTGCCGTTACTCTGCTGAATTTAAAACTCTAACGCATTGAAAGCTCTCAACCGAACGACATTGTTTCTGTGGTTCATTTATTGAACACGAGGCATTATTGCTTAAGAAATCTTCCGAGATTCACCGTGTGACCTTGTGTACACGAGGGTTAAGTCCTTTGACTTAATCTACTCTCTTGGCGTTCTTATGTTTCAAGTGAGAACACAACAACCTGATTTTATATTTATTTATTAAAATTAGGTACATTATATTTGATATGGAGGTATACTTTTCATTACTCGATCGTAGATAAAGTGTTTAATCGCTGTACTCTGAAGTTGATTATTATTTTTTAATTGGGAAGATTTTAGGTTATGTACGCCTAAACAGTTTAGGCGAGTTTTATCCATTAACTCAAGCCAAGCTCATCTAATATACCCTAATTAGGGATTAATAAATCCTATTTGGGATGGGCATGCCTAACGCAAGTTTTTGCCTACTGAATTTTATGTATGTTTTTGGAAAATTCAAAGCACTTTTATGATTGGTAAAAATTTAATTATTATTTTATGTGATTATATATGTTACCATGAAGTTACATGTATATTTATTTATATGGTGATGATAATATTGAGGTGCATTGATTTGAGGCGACGAGAATTAACCCTGAGAATTCGGGTGGGCATTTTAATGGGAGCCACCACCCCATGGCATGTTATTAGGGGAATGAACAACTGAGGTTCATTCATACATTTAAGCATTTGGATTTGGGTTGAAAGTTTGGTGCCTTGCCTAAATGAATCTCAAAGGATTCATCGTCTGAGAAATCTGGAGGGACTGTAACACATTTTTGTTTGCCTTTGTGGAATCCTTTCTCTGTTTTGGCTAGGGAAAAAATGTCAAGCCAAAGAGGGCATGGAGAGATGGTGGCAGTAGCCATAGACAAGGACAAAGGCAGCCAAGCTGCTTTGAAATGGGCTGTCGATCATCTCTTGGGCAAAGGCAAAAGTGTTACCCTTATTCATGTCAAACTCAAGTCCTCTTTCCCTAGTACTCTCTCCCCCTCTCTCTCTCTGTATATATATATACATATATATATTTCTATCTCTGTGTTTTTAGCCATTCTGATATGCATCAAAATTGTGTGATGGATTGATTATTCAGTGGGTGGTTTCTCAGACCATGACAAGGCCAAGGCCAAGGAACTGTTCCTCCCTTTCCGTTGCTTCTGCACCCGCAAAGACGTGAGCCCCATAAAACAAACTATTTTCTAATTCTATACTATTATAAATACTGATTAACAACACAAATTCTGGTTCAGATTCAAGTCTCTGAAGTAGTACTGGAAGATAACGACGTAGCAAAGGCTGTGTGCGACTACGTGAGGAGCAACTCCATCGAGACGCTGGTGGTGGGTTCATCACCCAAAAATGGCTTTGTCAGGTAAAAGTTTTCAGCTCATGTTGCTGTTCATCACATATAGAAATAGAAGCCACCATTTACAAATCCCTCGACGCAGAAGAATCAAGACTGCTGACATCCCCGGCAACGTCACCAAAATGGCGCCCGATTTCTGCACCGTATACGTCATCTCCAAAGGCAAAGTGGCATCTTGCAGATCTTCCCCACTCTCAGCTCCGACTCCGAGAGAAGGCCGCTCTCTGCAGAATTCCGGCAGCATCTCCCATGATGCACGCTTCTCGCAATCTTATGGACCACGAGGTTCCTATCTTTCCCATCTTCTTCCAGTTCCAGTTCCCATTTAATGGATCTGTTTCCGTCATCACTGCCTTATGCAGCAGCTAAGCCAATGGAGGAAAACGATTCAATCAGATCACCTTTCACCAGAAACAAAGCTAACCTCTCATATGGAGAGCTTCCGATGGGTGAGAGCGACATATCATTTGTGGGGTCAGCACGGCCAAGCACGTCATCACTCGATCAGGATCCCTTTGTGCCCGGCCGTCTCTCCAGCTGCTCGGACACAGACAGCCGGCTGAGTTTTGGATCTCCATTCTCTAATGCTAGGTCATCTGATGCAACCGGCAGTTTTGGAGTCTACTCATCGAGCTCACAGGATAGTGGAAGCTGGTCGGGATCTCAAAGCCAGGTAAGAAAACAAGACACTGATCCTCGTAAGTTTCGTCACAGTTAACTGTGTTGCTGAAGTTAACGTTACACCATATATGCTGCAGGAAGATGTTGAAGCAGAGATGAGGAGGCTAAAGCAGGAGCTCAAACAGACAATGGACATGTACAGCACTGCTTGCAAGGAAGCACTCACTGCAAAACAGAAGGTATTTCATGAATTTTGAATCTTTTCATTGAAATTATTGTAAAACAAAGGTTAAGGTTGCCTTTTCTTTTTTATTTTTTAGGCGCTGGAGCTTCACCGCTGGAAAGTAGAAGAGCAGCAGAAACTGGAGGAGGCACGGCAATCCGAGGAAGCAGCACTGGCGATTGCAGAGATGGAAAAGGAAAAATGCAAGGCTGCTGTCGAGAAAGCTGAAGCAGCTCAGAGAATAGCTGAACTCGAAGCGGAGAAAAGAATCCACGCTGAAATGAAAGCAAAGAAAGAATCAGATGAGAAGAAGGTGGTGCTGGATAAGTTGGCACAAACTGACGTCAGATATCGCAGGTATTCCATCGAGGAGATTGAAGCAGCCACGGAGCACTTTTCAGCATCTCGCAAAATCGGGGAAGGTGGATATGGGCCAGTTTACAAGTGCTCCCTTGATCACACCCAAGTTGCAATCAAAGTTCTTCGCCCAGACGCCGCCCAGGGAAGATCCCAGTTTCAGCAAGAGGTGGAATGCTTCCAATTCCATACACTAAAATAAATAAATAAATAAAGAAGCAGCAAGATTAACAACTTGTGATTTAATGCAGGTTGAAGTTCTGAGCAGCATTCGACACCCGAACATGGTTCTCCTGCTCGGAGCATGCCCCGAGTATGGCTGCCTAGTTTACGAGTGCATGACCAATGGAAGCTTAGATGATCGACTATTCAGGCGAGGAAACACTCCGGTGCTCTCTTGGCAACTCAGATTCCGCATAGCTGCTGAAATAGGCACAGGGCTCCTTTTCCTGCACCAGGCAAAGCCAGAACCGATTGTGCACAGAGATCTAAAGCCAGGCAACATTTTACTGGACCGCAACTTCGTGAGCAAGATCAGTGACGTTGGATTGGCCAGGCTCGTCCCTCCTTCGGTAGCTGATTCTGTTACACAGTATCGAATGACATCAACAGCTGGGACTTTCTGCTACATAGACCCTGAGTATCAGCAAACTGGGATGCTTGGTTTAAAATCCGACATATACTCATTTGGGGTTATGCTGCTTCAGATCATAACAGCCAAGCCCCCCATGGGATTGGCTCATCTTGTTGAGAAGTCTATTGAGAAGGGGACTTTTTCTGAGATACTTGATCCCCAAGTTCGTGACTGGCCTGTTGAGGAGGCCTTATCTTTTGCCAAGCTAGCACTCAAGTGTACGGAATTGAGGAGGAAAGACAGACCTGATCTTGGGAAAGTAGTGTTGCCTCTACTCAACAGATTGAGAGCTTTTGCAGAAGAATCAATGCCCAGTTTTCACTAATTGCAAGAATTGATCAAAGGCATCACCAATTTGCAGCAGTTGTCATTCTCATGTGAGTTCATTCTGTGGGTTGTAGCAACTCTCTAGCCGCACCAGAGCATCATTGATTCACTCTTGCTGTATAACAGCCTCTTGATCAACCTTTGTCGGGTCATCAAAATTCAGAAGTGATACAAAGGGCAATTCAGTGGCTGTATGCAACCAAGAAACGTTTTTTTTGTTGGTTTTCTGAGGCAGCCATCTTCTTAGCATCCAACTCTGCTTCAGCTTCGTGTGTGTGAGAGTTGTTCAGTCAAAATATATCTAAAATTCCCAAGTACAAATGTGTAGTATATGTAATAGATCTGCAAATACAGACAGCATCATTTTTGTGACATAACCAAGTTTTGGCTTTACTACTTTGTTAACAAATGCATTCGAAAGGAAACCAGTTTTACAACTAACCAAATCTGATATGTCTGCAAAAAAAAAAATGCTAAATTGAAGCAAACGATTCAGATTGAAGACATGATTGTATGTTCTCTTGAAGATGTATTATCCCACATCGCTCTCTTTGTATTTTGTTTTAGAAAAGACTAGTCAAATAAATCAATTCGATAACAGGTAAACAGGGTGTATTTGCAATATTTTACTTCTATTTGGGCCAATTGATAATTATCAGAACTTTAGGGGTCAATCTGAGACCTCCTCTCTCCCTATTAAGCATCTTCAGCTGCACGAAACACCCTTTATATTCTTGCGTTTTCTAAAATTTCCCCGACACTTCGTTGCATTTGAATTCTTTTGTTTCTAATCGATCTTCAATCTGAGCATTATGGACTCAATTTCCGGTGATCTGAATGCCCCACACTCGATGGGAACCACCATCATCGGTGTTACATACAACGGCGGCGTTGTTTTGGGCGCCGATTCACGCACCAGCACTGGTACCATTTTTTTCGGAAAAAATATTTATTTTTTCTTTTGTTATCAGTTTTGACACTTCTTACGAAATTTATCGTTTTTATATTTTGGTACCGTTTGGTATTAAGCTTCTATGTGAATATAAATTGCAGGAATGTACGTGGCGAATAGGGCATCTGATAAGATCACTCAGTTAACCGATAATGTCTACATTTGCCGCTCTGGTTCGGTAAGGACTTGCGCGATTTTTATTTTTTATTTTTTGTTTTTTTTTTTTTTTTAAGTTTTTAAGGTTTTATCTTGTTTCTACTGGAAGTTATAGGGTTTTGAGCTCTCTTTTGGGGCCGTTCATAAAGAAATTTTTCTGGACTGTTTTATACGTTTCCTTAGTCTGACCTCGCCAAAGCTTCCATTACGTCTCAGAGCCTTGCTGCTTCATCTGAACTGCGAACTTAAATTTTTACCTGTGCTGCAAATTTAGCACTGATGCAGTTTTGGTCTCTGATTAATTTATTTGATATACTGAGTCAGTTTCTATTGACGATGGTTATAGATATTCACATTTAGTCAATTTACCGTTTTTGGTTTTTAGCACAAAGTCATCCATAAACTTATTCCTTAGTTAGAACTGCTGCATAATCGGTTAAATTACTCATTTCCTTGTTATTTTGATCAGGCAGCAGATTCTCAGGTTGTTTCAGATTATGTTCGCTACTACCTCCACCAACACACGTAAGTCCCAAGTGATGAACTTTCATGTAATGTCATTTGATTCATTTTTTGCATGGTGTCTTACAATCTTCTAATTTGTCTGTGGATGCAGGATACAGCTTGGGCAGCCTGCAACTGTGAAAGTTGCAGCAAACCTTGTCAGATTGGTAGCTTACAATAACAAGGTTTGTTGATTCTCTGTTACCTTCATTTTCAACCTGTTGATCTGTGTGTTCGTTACAAGCCAAATATTGTGATAACCCATAAACAAGAAATCATCATTTATGTATCTAAGTTTATTAGAGGCTTCTAGTGGAACACATATAAATCTTGTTTTGCCATCATATGTTTTATTTTCTATTAGTTTACATGACTGTCAACTAAGTCTATCACCCACTTGGATCTCATGATAATATATATCATAATCTCTCTCTATTGTCCACAAAACCACTTCAGTGAAAGTTTATCTTACTACTAATATAGCTTCCCATGCATTTCACCCCATTGGTTAAATGAAAACATGTTTTAGATCATGCTATGCATTTATCCGTCATTTAAAACAGTAAGTCGCACCATATAACTGCTTCTAAATATTTTATATTTCTCGTTTCACCTTTAGCTGTTTGTCCACACAAGAAGAATTGGATGCATTGTAGGCCTTTAGTCATTCAAACCTTTGGAGTAGGCATTGTCATGCTTTGTTGTTTAATTATGTGCTATCGACAGATAGAACTGAATTCTTTAAAGGCTACATTTTCTGGGAGAATTTAGTGTTTCTGATAAGCTTATCTAGGGAAGTCCTAATGTCTGCAAAGTTCATCATGATTTTCTATCTGTCAAGTGCCGGCATGCCATGCTAGAATTCATTTTCTGTTGGACAAATCAGAATATTGCAATATCTTAATGTTGGGTAAATTGAGAACTCAGGCGCGATTGAAGGCAATAAAGTTTCTTAACAGAAATATTCATCTGGCTCCACAGTTTTGTTTGAGAAACTAAAATACTTATTAGACCACAAGTGTATAACTTCTTCATGTATGGTATAAATAAGACCTGAATATGTCTGTTGGTAGAAACATATGTGAACTCAAGCTGTTGTTCATATGCTAATTATCCGATTGTTGTTGTATATGATGTCAATAATCTGGAGGACAGTTTTGGTTGTGCAATTTGTTTAATGTTTCTTACTATTTTTCTTACCCGTGTGTTGAAAGTAGTGGTATATTTTGTATCTGGTGTTGACTTTACTCTAATCTATTGATTTTGCAGAACATGTTGCAAACTGGAATGATAGTTGGTGGGTGGGATAAGTATGAGGGTGGTAAAATATATGGAATACCTCTGGGAGGAACCATTTTAGAGCAGCCTTTCACTATTGGAGGTGTGTTTTTCCGTGCCTGAATCTGCATTTCCTGTCTGTTTCTTCCGCTATTTCACAGTCGTGCGTCATTATTGATAGCCTTCATTCTCAACTTATTGAATGAGTATATTTTCATTTACTTGCCAGTTGTCACAAACTAGATGAAGGGAAAAGCTATTCAGTATTCATTGATCATTATTCATGAATTTATTATTATTTTTTTTTTGGGGGGGGGGGGGGGGGAGAGATCTGAGAGATTGTTTTATTTCACAATCCTTGCAACTATATGAAGAGTTTTCAAGGCCCATTCACGTTATATATATTACTTTAACAATTAGTAGGGCTGAAGATTTTAAGTTTGTATGTTGGGTTAAATGCAACTCATGTCCTCATGGAGGCAGACTTTATATGGAAATTTTCTCTTGTATTTCAGGATCGGGATCCTCCTATTTGTATGGTTTCTTTGACCAAGCATGGAAGGAAGGGATGTCACAGGACGAAGCTGAGGTGTGTATTTTGTTCCATTACCTGTGAAATACATTAGTTAAAAAATCTATCCTGAGAAGTAGCTGTTGGAACTCTTGTTTTGTCTACCAGTCTGGATTAGTTCCTCAGTTTTACTTACCTCATCCCATGTTCAGCTCCCATCTATAAAAACTACTTATAAAGAGTGTTGCTGAGTTTTGGATGATCTTGGACTTCTCGCAGAAACTAGTTGTGAAAGCAGTCTCTCTTGCAATTGCTCGGGATGGTGCCAGTGGCGGTGTTGTTCGTACTGTGACTGTGAGTATTTTTCTACGGTTGAACTGCTCTACCTGTATAATTCGCAATTAAATCTCGTGCAGTTTTGTCTGCTCTACATAAATTATGTGTTGTTCGAATGAATTAAGTAGTTTTTGCTTTAAAAATCTTAAAGTGATGTGCTATTGAAATTGTAGAAATAGAAATAGGGATGTTATTAAGGCTGAGAACCGATGTCTTATTGAGTGCAAAATAGTAGTCCATTCCATTCATCCATAAAAAGAAACAAATGGGATAATGGTGGTGTTGTAATTGTGAATGCAGATCAACAAGGATGGAGTGACGCGGAAGTTCTACCCAGGCGACACCCTTCCTTTGTGGTACGAAGAGCTGGAAGCTAAGGACTCCCTTTTGGACACTGTTTCTGCCAGTCCCGAACCAATGGTCAGCTAAATCATGCCTCGTGTCTCTGTATGCGCTCGACTTTGGCCATCATCATCTATTCTCACAAATTCTAGATCAGTTTGTTTATTTTTCAAGTTCAACTTCGGTTTTTCTGTTTACATTTTCTTGGTTTTATTATGTACCATAAACTTACTTGTAAGGTTGTTTGCCTTTTACCTCTCCACCTGAAATTATTTCGTAGAGGCGTCCAAAAAGATCTCTGTTTGGATACATCTGTTAGCATAAAATATTATCTCAAGAATCTTTCTCATTCATAACTTCAAAAACTTAAAACGAATGACAGAACAGTCTCATTAGTTTTATTGTGGCATAAATATTATATTAATATTGTTGGATAAGAAATTTACTTATTGGAAAAATGAAGAATATTATTGTTTAGCAGCAATCCAGTATCTTCAGTTTCACTGACCCAAATGCAATTTGGCTACACAAGTCGGTCGAAATTCAATTTACCAACAAACACATCGATAACAGCTGGAGAGTTGAATGTAATCCGTGGTTTTTGAAATATTTTAGTGGCTATCGTTGTATTATCTGTTTATCTGGAGACTGTAGTTGTGTAGTTATTAACTACTCTTTCTATCCCGTTGAACTAGTCCCACTTCTCATTTTTGTTTGTCCCATAAATTAATCCCACTTTCCTAAAATAACAAACTTTTTCACACTCACCAATAAAATATTAATTCTACCACACTCACAACTTAATCTCCGTGCCGAAAAGAAAAAGGATTACTTATAAGAGATGGAGGGAGTATCATCTTTCCCGACGTACAGGAACAGGAATTTAGTCTATTTTTGTTCTACTCGTACACCCTAGTAAGTAGTGACCCTAGTTTGCAACATAACTCCATGTATTTCAATATGTGTATTATAGCTGGCTGCATCTTTCCTCACACCATTTCTTATTCTCTTGATTTTGTTGCTTTTGTTTTATTTTAATTATTTAAGTAGTTTACTTTCACAAAACTTGTTTTCTTTTATCAATACTTGTAGTAGCACAAGTCGTATAAATATAAGCATGTTGCAGCAAAGAACCACAAAGTGAAGTGGACATGCATTCCAAACTCCTAGCAAAGTTTTCTGAACCCAACAAATTCATTTGTGGCATCTCGATAACAGACAATGCAAAATCCAGATCCCAATTATGGGTACCAAAGAATTGGGGTAGAGGTGTTGTGAGGAGGTTGCACAATCGTGCAGTGCTGCTGCCATTGATTCAGCGACGCCATTCCAGATTTATTAGCGTTCACACCATCTTCCACATCCATGGCTGCCTCCCCCATCTCTACATCATCTACCATCTCACTACAGCCGGCTTCGCCATCTCCACCGTCAAGAGGAAACCGCGGTGGAATCCACGGCACAACAGCTTGGCAACTAGAGCTATCGTTTTCGTCCTCGTCTTTAGCTACTATCCCATTGTTTGATTGGCCTGCCCTCAATATTTGATCTACACAAAACACCAGAATCAGTAACATGATTTCGGTGACACACATACAAAAAGAAAGCTGTGTACTAATTGTTTCTTTACCCAACTCTGTTTCATCTTGATTTAGGAATTTGGATCCAATTTTAGATGACATATCATGCATTGATAATAACAAACTTGATTAATCGCGTTTTCGCAAAATTAGATTAATAAGATTTAGGGTTTTTGTACAGATTAAATGATATCAACAACAATTAAACTTACCTTTCCACCCCGAGATGAGTTGAGGATGAAGAGAGACCGAGAAATTTGAAGGAGAATGGACGATGGGAGTAGTAATGCTATTGTTTGGGTTGTAAAGCACAATAGCCCTCTCCTCATTCGGTAACTCTTCGATTTTCCAACTACCTAAGTTGTTGCAGGTCTGTTCCGGCGGCGGCTGATCGAACGCTGCGGCGGGTTCCTCATCCACTATTACCATCGGCGGGAGTTCAGCATCCTACGCTAACAAACGAAGATTGCGTCAATAATAGACTCGAAGATTCAGGAAAAACCAAACAAGCACTTCAATGAAAGACAAATTACCAGCCTGCGGATTTTCGTGGCGTGAGAAGTAAAGGGAAAATCTGAGAGATCATCATCGACATCTTCGAAGCCTTTCCTTTTCATTCTCGGCCGGAGATTCAACGCCATAATTAGGGAGAGAAAAGCGGGGAAGAAAGACGGAAAAGTGAATGAGTAAGGTGGAATTTGGTAGCAATTTTATATGGAGTGTTGCGTTGTGTCTCCAGATTTCTCCAGAAACTGGGAGAGAGGAGAGAGAGAGATAGATTTGGTCATCTGGTGGGTCCTACTCATGCTTTATTTTCCTATTAATTTTGTATTTTTCTTTTATACATTCCCACATCATTGTACACGTGTTAATCTTCATTCTCCACATATTGAAAAGCTACAGTTTAGGGATTCGCCAAATAATTTTATTTTCTAACTCAAAACACAATAATTAATTATCTTCAAACGTAATTTATGTATTTTTAAAAAATCTCGACTTTAAATATAATTTAATTATTAATTAACTTGAAAGATGAATATTCAATAATAAATTTAAAAGATAACAAAAATTTCGAACCCAGAATCTTAATATATCAAGTTTTGAATTGAGGATTAAAGAATAATTTTAATTAATTTATCTTTAAGAATTTTAATCAATAATTAAATTACTTTTTTATGTATTAGATTGATCGTATTCCTTTTCTTTATTAGAAGAACATGTCCTAATTATATTCACTCATAGACCTTTTATATATGTTGTAGGATTTACAAATTGGATCACTTGCATTAATGATAAAATTGAAAGTCCTACTCTTAATCTTACATCCTTTGATATTGCTAGATCAGCAAAACGTTTTTCCGATGATAAACAAGAATTCTATAAAATCTCTCTAGTTCTATAGAGGTACAAAGTTTGGGAAAAAATATTAGCAACAAATAAGATATAGAGAAACTAGTTAAAATGAAAATCATAATTAATTATGTGAGGCACTGTAAAATTCCTGCATGTTAAGAATTTGAAATTTGTAGCGGTTGTAATAACATAACATGAGATATTGTTTGTAAAAAACATGAGATATTTATTGATATTTTATTAATGAAGTGGAATGATTAATTACATTGTTTAAAAGATATAGAGAGATTAATAAAGATTAGTGACAATTTGCCATAAAATAATTATTGAAGTTTTTTTTTTTTTGACGTTTTGGTTTACACTTTCTTATCTTATCCTCATGGGACAGTGGCAGCATTTAATCTCAACTTTAATTCAATATATATCGTAAAAACTGATATGGTAGAAAGCAATTAAAGGTGGAAGAGAAGGGTGTATAACATGTAATAAGGGTTCATTCATTGGCAGCTACTACAAGAAAAAAAAATTGAAATAACGGTTAAAAAGTATTGTCGTAGAGAATTTTGAAATGTTATCGTAAGTGGTGTTGTTGTAAGTTGGCGTTGAAATACAACGGTTTTAAAACCGTTATTATTTCTCAAAAAGACAACAAGCTCAAAATTGTTATCTTTTAAATCGTTGTCTTTTCTCCAACATGAAAAAAAAAATTAAAATGAAGATGTGGGATATCTATCCCAATACCTTTCACATGTTACATGATAGCTCTACCATCTAAACTACATACACATATTATATAAATAATATTTAATTTATAATTAATTATTTATGTATCTTTAATCTAAATCAAATAAATTAGCAAATATTTGTTTTCTCATTTCATATTTTATAATTAGTCTAAAAATTGAGGTATTTTTTTAAACACTTCATGTATTTCTCTGAATAATCATGTAAATATATTTAATTTCTTTGAGTTATTAATTTAAAATTAACATACCCACATGTTTCAAAGGTACTTCAAACCTATGATCTTTTGTTTACCGGTAAGATGGTTTTATCGTTCACAATTATTATTGTAGTAGCTAGAAATAGGTACAAAATTTTCTACGCTCTAATAGCGTTTTATTTTATATTTAATTATATTATTTCCTAAATTTATTTATTATTTTTACAAAAATAAAAACTAAGTACAAAATAATATACGAAAAACTATTAAATACACCCAATGTATCGTTTAACTCTTAAACATATAACAGAGTATTTTTATCAATTAAATAAGAATCACTAAAATTAAAAAAAAATTGAATAACAACACTCAAATAAGAACACACAAATGCAATTGTTGTCTTTTCGATAATAGACAACACATAAACAACAACACTAGTGAAAATTTTTTGTCTTTTAGTGTGATTTTTTAGCAATTGTTGTCTTTTCGATAATAGACAACACGTAAACAACAACACTAGTGTAGAACCGTTGTCTTTTCGATAATAGACAACACGTAAACAACAACATTAGTGTAGAACCGTTGTATTTTAGTGTATTATTTTACTAAAAGACAATACTTTTATTTACAACACCACTTTTTTAGTCTACGACAACACTTTTCAACGAAAAATATTGTCTTTTTAGTGTTGTTATTCTTGTAGTGAGCATAGCAGAAGTCGACAACGGTATTCACCTAAAGCCCATATGGGGAATATGTTCCTGTAGGCAGCATAAGTGATCATACAGTTCTTGTTGAAAACACCCATGATCTCCTGCAGTGCACATTATTCTTTCTCATTCAGAGGCTAAAAAGCAAATATACAGGAAGTTTGTGTGATCATAATACATGGACTGCATTTAGTTTACAAAAGATACATGTTGAAAACTTGAAATCATCAGCAAACTTACCTGCTGTGGGAAATCTCCATTTTCACATTGAGAGTTAATCAGTACTTTGGCTGCGCGGTGAAGTGGCAATGGGTCTCTCTCAGCCTGCAGCACACAGGATGAGTAGGAAAAGAGAGCATATCATTATCATAACAATAGCAAAAAGAAACTAATCTCAGTTTATAACAAAGTTACCTGTCCAGCATCAATGAAAGCCATCAAAGCCCATCCGGTACTTGCCACATGAGACCTGTTGCCTTCTATATTTGAATAAACCTGAACAGACCAAATATTATTTTATCAATGCCCCATTTTAGTAAATGGAAGAATATCATAAAAAGTGTACAGTGCAACACCAATCTAAAAAACTCCAGCAAAAATCAAGGACTAAAATTATAAATATGATCAGTTAAATATGCATACAACGTAATATACATTTCTTTACATGCTTAAAGTAACATCAAGAATTCAAAAACTATCATATCTGAGGAAGAACAATCGATCAAGTTATAAATTCTCAACCTTGTTTTGACTTGAAAGATAACTTTCTCCCCAACCACCACAAGGAAGCTGTTTAGACAACAGAAATTCACAAGCTTTGCGAATGGTAGAGCTATTACTGAAGCTTCGGCCAGCTGCTACTAGGCCTTTTACTCCATAAGTGTAGCAAACTGCCCAAGAGCCATACCTGCAAAACGACCCAGTTATATCTGACAGTTGATTGCTACATCAAGTAGAATTTAAAGTCAGTCCATTTTAGTAATAAAAACTCTGATCAAGGAATCTATGTTTGAATCAATACATCAAATGCAAATGTTTACAAACTTAATTGATCTAGGAAGTACTAGGGAGAGAGCATTAAAAAAAAAAAAAAAGGAAGACTGACCAGGATCCATCTGGTTCTTGAATTTTCTCGATGAACTTAGCGCTTTTCTCTATGCATCGTTCCACTTCTTCTCTTCGATGCCCAGGATATAATTTCTTAAATGCTGTTAGTGCTTGGATAGCAGCCGAGGTGCATTCCACATAGCTACAAGGTCAGTGGAGCTTAAATTTATTCAGCTTCTGATATGAAATACTCCCTCCGTCCCATTACATTAGACACATATTCCTTTTTGGTCCGTCCCATTTATTAGACGCATTTCCTAATTTGGCAAAAAATTAACACAACATAATCAAAATTAACTACATTTAAAATTACTACCTTACCCCCAAATATTCTATCAAATTCCCCGTATCTTTTTAAGTTTGTAATTAGTAATTATTTTATTAATATTTTATATATTAATCTTTTTTTAAACATTCAAACACTATTTGTCTTGGTTCATGTGTCACTCCTTCCGTGTCTAATAATATGGGACGGAGGGAGTACCTTTTAGGAATTTACAGCTGTGGGATGATAGGACTATGAAATCCAAAGTTCCTGTGATATTTTAGTCTCTCGTGTGTGATTTCACAAAAATATTTTTGTCACAAAGAAATAAAATGTTCAACAGCATGGATACTAAATCAATTGACCTTAACTTAGACCACAGAAAATGAGAAAATCTAAATAAGTTGTGTGCATAAATGCACAAGAGGCGGTCTCTTACGGGTAATCAATGGCAATGTCACCAAAAGTTTCAGCAGGGTTGAGTAACTGTGAGAAAAAAAATACTGAATCACACTGATGGTAATTCATGAAGTTTGGTTACAATGTAATAATGCAGCATAACAAATTAGATGAACAATTTTCTTTAGAACAAAACAGCCAAAATGGAGCATGTAAATGCCAGGACTGGATGATCAAATCATGCATAAGATAGCAGCATAATTGCATAATAGTCTTTATGTCTTACTTGAAATAGCTTATAAGCTATATAAGAGCATTAATAGGAGTAACAGCATGGCAAATACCCTAGATTATTCATCATTTAGCAACCATTAAAACCTTAAATACAGTTACATCAAGATCAGTTCCTGCTAATATAAAAATAATATATTAAACAATTTCCAATGTTCTTGGAGTATTAAAGAAATCCCCATACAAGAAATAACAGCATAAACAATTTACACATGCAATAACCTACCTCCAACCAACTATAGGATCTTGTCAATTCATATGATGCAAATCCCCCATCAGCATTCTGCAAAACATTTCCCTCATCTTCGTTAAATGAACACAAATGCAATTTACTACAAGTGATCCAAAATTATAAATTTTTTCTAGCTCTGCAAGAGATCATTTGTCGATTTTGAGGAAGTTGGTTACTTTTGTTCTCAAATTCGAAGAGTCCACTTAAATTGTTATCACTTATTCCAAAGCTAGGTTATGTAATTAGAATGTTACGTGTCCAATAAACGTCTTGAATTTGAACAGAGGCAACTGGAACACTTTTTAATAACTGGTCAATTCCTGGTTCCAGTGACGAATGTTATCCACATTCCAAGCATAGTATAAATGACTTCTCTTTGTCCATTCAAATTATGTCCAAACTTCAATAACTGGTTTGTGGTGGATCAATAGTACAGGTTGATTAAATCATACAATCTTCAATCATTGTTTACACTCTCTCCAAGAAATATACGTTGAGAGAATGCATAGTATTTCATTAGATTGTAAAATAGATAAATTACGCCCAAAAAAAAGAACATTTCACCCATAATCTCACAGATTAGCATATCCCTCATTTGACTGTCTACTAAATTCTCTTAACATTAATTTTTTCAGTTGGTTATAATTGCATTGGTTGATCTCGTGAGGAGAAAATAATTTCTCTCCTTACTGGCTATGCAACAACATTCAAACTATTAAATCAGTAATATTCAATTGCAGAGTAGTACCTGTAGAGATAAAATAACATTCACAGCATCAAATAACTGCATTGCAACACCTGCAGTTTCTACTGGTAACTCGGATAGCAACAGAACTGCCTGTATCAACAGGCAAGAATTACTGATGTAGCACTAATAATACACATATTGGAGGAAAACAAAACGTAGAAGAAATCAGATGAAGTAAAATGCTTTAAATTGAACATCTCACCTTCAGTCCCTCAGCAGTACAATCTGAAATAGGCCAACAGTGGTCTGCAGTTGAAAATGGCCAGGCGCCTTTCGAAATGTGTCGATACCAAAAATCTAGATTGCCTTGGCAATTATCTAACACCTTTAAAGCAAAAATTGGAAAACTATATGATCATTTTCATGGATGATGAGACACAAACTGAAAATTGAGCTTTTAACATGTTTCAGCTATAGGTTTTATTGTTTTCTTTATGTTTTTTGAGTTAGTTAAAGCACAGCTGTCTCGGTTTCATTGTTTTATGGGACATGATGATGTGGTTTGTGCAAGTATAGTTGGATTGACAAGAAAAACGAATAAAAAGGAGAAAAGATCCAAGTCCAAGTCGATCGACTCAGGTGTTGCGTCAAGTTATCGACTTAATTATCGTGAATTGAGTTGACGTATTTCCTAACGGTCGATTTAAGAAAAGGTGGAGCAAATTTACCTTCAAATAGGGTTTATATTGTCTATCAAGAATAAATGCTTAATTGATTATTAAATTCTTTACCTTCTACCTCGATTTAATTCTCATGATGAATGTGGCTGACCACTCATTCTTTTTGTGCTAATTAATTTATTTGAGACCGACCAAGTGATAGTTGTTAACGGTTTAGGAATTCATAATATAATTACAAGAGACCAAGAAATAGACTAATTCCAGCGAGAATAATTTAAGGAGCTAGTAGATAATGTAGATGCTGAACCAGCTATAGACTTTACTAATCTATGTTATATTGTATCTAGCCCGACCAAGGAAGATATGATAGTGCACTGATCTCTCACTTTGATTAGATTAAATTGGTTAATAACTCATGATCCATGCAGGCATTTGAGATAGACAATATTACCCTAAGATCTATTGTTTTCGCATTAAAGTTGATCCTTTAGTTTATTTCTCTGCTTTAGATTAAAGAAAAACCAAAACCCTTGAATTTAGTTGTTTAGACAATAATTCGATAAACTACACTTCGGTAGGTTAACTTCAATTGCTAGGATCTATAATTTTATTTTTATATTTAAAGGAAAATTCAATATTTACCTGAGATTGCTTGATGAATGTATGTGCTTTTCTTATAGTTGGGGCAAATTCTTCAAAAAGCTTAGTTGAAATTATGGCCTGGACAGCAAAGGCAGTATCCCATAACTGACTACCATTGTACCCCTGAAATTTAATATTTTGATTGATAATGTTAACTTTGAAGTCTGCAACAGCTTAAAAGAAGATCTAGTGCATGGCATATGGGCCCTGAGCCTATAACATGTTCTGATTTAAAAAATTGCAGAAAACTAGAACTTATAAGACAGATTTATTCATCGAACTCAAACCTGCATTTTCATGCCATCTTCAGCAAGCCATAGATAATCATAGATTCTTGGAAGATGTAACTTGAAAGCTTCTGAGTTTTGATCTTCCACCCAACAGCAAAGCATATTTAGCACCTGCAATTTCATTTTGGAAGTCATATGAGAAAGTAAGAGATATTTAAGCAATTGCAATATTTATTTCCTAATGAAGTATTTGGAAACCAATGAAAGAAACAACCAAAACTCTTCCCTCTATCAAGATTCAATAAATATGGTGTCCTCCGTTATGATAAATAAATATACAAACCTGAAAAGTTAATACAAGCAACCGATCGTGGAAAAAATAACTAAGTACAACTACTGCCCTCAGATTTGAAAAAATCACATACATCAAGATATGTCTTACGAGATCTTTTAGCTCAAATAATTATTTTTTAAAGCAATTTCCAGAACTTAAAATTCTAAAAGATTATGATATTGCCTGTTCCAAATATACCTTGTTTACAGGGCCTATGCATATATAGTGTGTGCTTTCATCCTCATAATGTATATGCTCCATAACAGTTCTTAAAGCCTTCTCTCTCAACTTCTTCCCAGGCCAATGCATGAAAACAGGTTCTGAAACTTTGTGAAGAGTTGCCCAAAGTATATCCTGTAAAAATGGGTGCGGGTAGTATAGATCTTCCTGCAGGAGAGAAAACGGTGGCATTATGTTTACGACGAACATAAAAATTTCTGTGAGATAAAGAAGCCAGATTTATTTTTTTACCTAGGAGTTCTTTACTAATGATACTAAATAATCCCATTCTATTATAATGAATAATTACATTACCACCAACTAGAGACATGTATGGCTCTTACTGACCTTTGCACATTCATTACGAGCTCTATTCCAATCTATTTCATGATAAGGAACTGTAAATAGCTCCTTCCTCAGAGAAAGAACTGTGGGCGTGATGGGACCAACGAATCTTTTCCCATATAGATAGGACATAGGGAGATACACCATTCGACAATGGCACCACATTCTGCCTGCAAGATAAATGAAAGCATATTTTGTTTCTTTTACAAAATAATATGCACAACAGATCATAATGAAAGAACTTTCCATGGAACAACGCAACCCCCTGACAGAACACATATAACATTATTGGAAGACTTTAAAGTTGCGTGGTTTCAGTTGGGAACAAAATAATTTAAAATGAAACTGTTTTGGATATGCTGGTAAAACATATTTTGATGGAAAACGTTTACTACAATTGATTATCTGGACTGGAAGTAATGGGAAATATGATACTACTAATTCATAAAGAAATGAGTTGGAGTTTGTATCAAATTAGAAAAAATGTTCTCTCCGATCAAGGATGGGAAAATGGATAACCTCAAGAGTTAAGATAAATAATACATCTAACCAATTGACAAAAAACAGTTTTTTTTTTTTTTTTTGAGGGAAAAAACTACTATATTAAGCATAATCGGAACTAGCCACATCAGTCAGCCATTCCGGAAAATCATCAATCCACATCTTTTGGGATGATATTTGAGTAGTAAACTGAGCTAAAAGATGAGCAGCCAAAGTGGCACTCCTATAAGCATGAAAAACTCCCAAAAAAGCTCTCCTTTCAAAGCTCTGAAGAAGATCATGAAATTCACGGGGAATCATGTCAAACTCCTCATCCAAACCTGCCAAAACTCTTGTAGCAATGATTGAATCAGTGAAAATTGAGAATGGATGGATAGTTTGTTCCCTGCACAAAAGAATTCCATACAAAACAGCAAGAACTTCAGCTCGCGATGCCGATCCAGGTGATGCAATAGGCCGTGCCATTGCTGCGACAATTTTTCCTTCAGAATCTCTAACAATTGCCCCCACTCCAAATTTGTTAATTCCCAAATTAAACATTGCATCCACATCAACACGAAATGTACCACAAAACGGAGCCTGCCATCGTCTGTCTCCAGGTTGAATCCCAAGCAATAAAAGGGATTTTTGACTCTCCCGAGCTTCATAGAAAGTCTGCCAAAACATAAGCCCTTCTTCTTCTCTAGTCAGCACCAATTCTTTCCCTTCATGTTTAAACTTGCAGATTGCTGTGGGTGATTGACAAAAAACAGTTAAATAATACAATTTTGAACTTTTTAGAGCATGATGTAGAAAGATGGCATTCTTGATCATGGAAGTAGATTACTGTTACTCTCAAACGAATAGGAAGACAAGTAGATGCATTGCAAACAAACAAGGAAATAAAGAAGGAGAAGGTCAATGGTTTCCAATATTTTTTTTTTAATTATTTTTTTAACCTGGATGGAAGGGAAGAAAGTAGGGAAGAAGCCATATCTCAGGAGGCAATGGATTGTTTCCAGACCATTCAAATACCCCAAGCACCTGAACCGTAAAGCAAGAAAAATAATTAACATACACTGGACACAATGAACTAGAATCAAAACACATAATAAACAATATAAGGGATGAGTCTGAACTGAGAGCCACATCTTTCCCCATGATGTTATTGCAGTGGCCCCACCATGATCTAAAATCCAATCTCGGCCTTTCTCCATTGATCCATCCCCATCATTTGCTCCTTCACCAAGCAATCTCAAAGTGACATAGGTCAAAACAGTACAAAACATTTTGCTAGGCCCTTCAATGTGCAGACCCCATCCACCATCTCTGTTCTGTTGCATTGCATATTATCAGTAGATACAATCATCCTTAAAAGTACTCTCAAATAGTTTTGATAGACCCCAGAAGTATGCGAATAAAAGTCTGTCGAATAAGTCTTCACCTGATGATTGTACAAATAGCGACAAATCTCGCGTTTGTGTTCTTTTGACAATGTTGCATTTAATGCTCCAGTGATTGATAATGTAATGACCTGCTCCAAAAAATAACAATAATAATGAATAAATGGTATAGAAAGATGAGGAACACTGAGGTTGAAAAAAAATGTAATGGCAAGCTAGTTTTTCAAAGTCCCCAAATTCATTTCCTCCAGGCTGACCAATTTAAAATGTTATTGTCCTTAACCACCCTTTTCCCTCAAAAAATAAAAAAGCTGGCTAGTTCAAAATTTTTATTTCTCAAGTACATAAATGTGCAGCCACTATCCAGTAATTCATTTCATCTCATAAACTAAAAGTCGAAACAGATTCGAGGATGTCCAGATCATGGAGCTCAATTATAAGAACTCAAGAGGAAACCATTTCATTTCCGTAATTGAGATACAACCGATGTGATATAACTATGAGCAGAAGCATATAATAACTAAGGAATTAATACATAACTTTCTTGAATTTAATTTACTATGTGTAAGCCATTTAATTACGGGACTCAATGTGCAGACCAAAAAAAAAACATCTGCTCCAAATCAAGCTTAATAAAGCATAAAGGGCAAAAACTAATGCTTACCAAGCCAGGCATTAAAAACATTGGTCCTCCAAAGTCTCCAGGCCAATGGCCATCGTGAGCCTGCAAAGTTGAATAAAAACTAATAGCCCTTCTCAGTGTACTGGCTACTTTATCTACTGTAATATCTTCCACATCCTTCACTTCTACTTGCGGCAAAATGTTGGTGACTGGGTTCTCCTTCGAAAACTAACATTTAAAAGGATTTAGAACTGAAGAGTCAGTCACATTGTCATTATCATAAAGATATCAACAGTATGTTTCCATTCATATGTAAAGCCAGTGTTGAATGAACTGTTGATGACACAATGATTTACAAACCAGCATTAAAATCTTAAAGTTCTGTCCACCCATCCCAAACCACCTTACCTAGCACTGTACTAGGTTGATTGGTTTTCTCCTCAAATTGGTAGAAAGATCAATAAAATGTACAAATACCAGACCAATTACAATTTAAAATACATTTGTACAGATACCAGTATGCTCAATTACTAATAGTTGCTGAACTTTTCAAAACTTAGTTAAGAAAATTAAAGAAACAAGAAAGGTCCAATTTATACCACAAAACATTCATCTTAAGAGTAAGGTGAATGATGACACAACTTACACTACTGAACAAGACTAATGTGCTCCAGCTTTGACCTACTAATGCTTTTATAGATGCTTGAGTGTCCACATTATTCTCTCTATCAAAACATATTTCTATCTGACTAGCAAATTTCTCATGAGCCTGATGTGAGTTGAAACACTAAGATCCATTGCTTAAACACATAAAATTTGATCTGTTTCCCTCCAGAATATAGGGTCATTCAAGAAACTTGCTGAATTAATACTATGAAAATCAAGTTATCAACTTCTAAAAGGGCAATAATGAATGAAGCTTCCTTGTATGCATCCTATTGGACCTTTTGACTCCATTAGATTACTTAAAAGCATTAAGATGAGATTAGATTGGCATATGGGTTCTTTCAACTTTCCCCACGCACGGGTCGGGCAGTCTATGCAGACCAATTCAGAAGAGAAAATATAACTAACGGTTTCTTACAATTTTAGAATCTTCTGCATTGTTACAATCTGGCATGGATTGATATTACTGACATTCCAAATACCCAACCCGAATTAAGAATTGTTGGCATGCCAAGTCAACCACATATGTAGAGTCAGCAGCCAGATAAGCCACTCCAATTGAAATCAGTTCACAAACAGAACAAGGAGACGAACTCTGAAGAGTACGTGACTCATAATCCCGAGCAGCAAGCTTATTTTTTGTTTCATTAGCCATGTAAGGAACTTGACCACTTATAATTTGCAAGGGGTTGTTAAAGTTTTGTACCTACTAGTCAGTAGAAGTTTTGGATGTATATGCTAGAGTTTCTCTTGCTGATAAATAAACTTGTAACTGGCAGCATTTGTGTAATGAAATACGAGCCATGTTCAAACTCAATATTGAAGAATTGCTTATCATGTTTTCAGATTTTTTCTTCTTTCAAGAATCCATTTGTGGATGGAGAAACAGCATTGGAAAACCAATACTCCACTTTTTTTTTTCTCCCCCTTAGTGAGTAAACCAACCTAACTTTGATTACATTCTCACGAGCTAAGGAATTTGGCATTATGAATGTACAATTACCAAAAACTGTAACAAGACTCATTTGTTGAAAATTAATTATGAAGGGGCACAAGAATATGAAGCCGCATTCAAAAATAAAACAGCGAAGCTAGAAGAAGGTGAATTTGGGTAATTAAGTGCGGCTCACTGAACTTGCAGTCTCATGAGAAGATCTGAAGAATGAGGCTTCTCGAAACGGTGGTTATGAAACTGCTCTCGCAGCTTCTCAATCTCGGCCAGCTCTTCGGGAGACCCAAGACTGGGATCAAACTCCCAGGTCTGCCGCCCCACGTGTCCATTCACAGAGCGCAACCAGGGGCTTGATCCATCCGCAAATTTCAACTTCCACATTATAATTCTCGATCTCCTTTTATACCATTTGCTATTGGAGTATATATAAACAAGCCGCATGCATGGGCAGCATGGGCAACTATTCACGTGTGCATGGAAGTCTCGAGATGATTCAAGATAGATGAGATGTTTCTAGAAGAAGTCTGTTACATAGTTAGTTAGATTGTTGTGTATAGATTCTTGTATAAAAGGAGTGATAACCATCATGTAATTCATTCTGAAAATATGATATGAAATATCTTTTCTTTCTGTTATTCAATCTTCAACATTTGCCCCTCTACAGAATCAGGCTTGAGTTCATAAGCATCAGTAATAAATGTCATCTTGGATAGCCAAAAACCAAAAATATCCGATGCTAGTCTCAGGTGAAACAGAGAGAGAATCAGTTTAAATAGCTGTCATTAGGGATGTCAATTTAGTTCGGGACCAACGGGTTGACCCGAATAACCCGAGTTAAACACTGGGTTAGGAATTAAAACTTCTTAACCGATAAGAAATCGGACTAAATGGTCCGGGCTAAACAGGTAGCGGGTTAAACGGGCTGAACCTGCCGAGCTACTCCATTTTTAAAAAAAATATTAAAATATTTTAATATAATTAAATTATTAAATCTTGAAAAAAAATATTAACTATTTTATACTATACTTATTTTATATTTAGAAGGAAGTATTTAAATAAATTTTATGTTACACAAATGATATACCTATATTTTTACTACTAAGAAATATTATTTTAAATAAATAATTTAAAAGAATATTTAAGAAACAATTGATTTCTAAAATATTAATTATTATTTTAAATAAATTAAATTCTTAGAATTGTTTAGATTCACAAACTTATAAAATTATTTAGTACAATTCTATCTTGTTAAATAAATACTTATTATAATTTACTTTATGTCATAGCAAATTATTTGACATAATTGTGAGACCTCATCAAATTTTTATGATATAAATAAATTATTATTATTATTATTATTATATATTGCAATATTATTTTGTAATTAATATATTTAATTTATTTATTTAATATAATATTATTGGAGGTGTACAATTAAATAATATGATTATTTAATTTATCTTATGTCTTAATATACAACATTTTATGTTAGTATTCAATTATAAAAATAATTACTTATATATATAATTAATTGTATTAATAAAATAATATTTAAGCTTAATAAAAAATAAAAAAATAAAAATCGTAGTTTCGTCAGCCCGACGGGCCAGCCCGAAAACCGACGGGTTAGGGTTGAGAATTTCCAACCCGACAAAAGTTACGGCCCGTTTAGCCCGGACCGATTAACCCGCAGCTCGATAGGGCTGGCCTGGAACCCGACGAGTTAGCCCGTTTGACATCCCTAGCTGTCATTACTTTAAGAGGCGGAATTTTGTAATATTTGGATATATGTGGGAGGGATGATACAATTAGGGGTGTAAATGAACCAGACTCTTCGTGAGCTACTCGGATCTCGACTCGATAAAAGCTCGTTCGAGTTCGTTTAGTAAAGCTCATTTATTAAATTAACCAAACTTGAGCATCGTAGTATTCGACTCGTGAGCTCGTGAGCAAGCTCGTTAGCTAAAATTAGTAAGAAATATAAAATAATTAATTTTATAAAAATAATATTTTCATAATTTAAGAGTAACAATAATGATAAATCTATCTAATAATGAAAAATATTTAGAATATGATACTTTTTTTTTGGAATAAATAACCTTTTCTTCAAAATAATAATGAAAATTTTAAATATATTCTAAATTTAAAAAGTTCGTTTAGGCTCGATAAGAGCTCGATAACGTTCGTGAACATCAAAGTATTCGATTAAAAAGCTCGAAGCTCGACTCGAAACTAAACGAGTCAAACTTGAGCACGACACTACTCGACTTGACTCGGTTCGATTACACCCCTAGATACAACTCGACAAAAACAAACATTCCTTTTTTGTTTTTTACATTAAATTAAAATTTAATAATATTAATTATATAATTCCATTTGTATTCTAACCAAGATTAGTAAGGACTATGGGCCCCAATGCTAGAAACTATTCTATGAATATTTAATTTACTTAATTCTTATATTTTAATACTAGTATTTTCAAATTTTCTGAATTTAATAAAATATTGAATAATTTATCATTCTTAAATAAAAAGCATATGAGAATAAATTAAGGTTGGGAGGGATCCAATTTATTTCTACTTTATCTAAATTAAATATATTGAAATGTAATAAAATAATCAAAAGTGAGTTAGATGTTGTCCAATGAAGGACGGTTCTAAGTCTGTACCGTTAATCGTTTTTTCTAATTTAAGAGACTAAATAGATTCCCTCATTTTATGCCGAATACATATTCATCAACACAAGGAATATATCTAGATTTGTTTATATTTGTAAGAATAATTCTTTTATAAAATCTTGAGAGGAATAAAAGAAATGTAAATAAAGAGGGAATATTATTACCTTTTGAGTGTTGAAAATGATGGAATTGAGGTGTGAAGCGGACGTGGATGGATACCAGAGCATTTCATCCCTATTTATATTGTTGTATTTTTGCATTAGGGTTAATATAAAATTATTGGGTTTATGAATATGGGCTAAAATAAAAACTCATGTATTCAATAAATAATTGCACGGCCCAAAACTTAATATTAATGCGTTGAAATTATTTATTCCTCTGTTCTATTAAAATACTAGAATTACACCTGTGTGCGTTGCATGAAATAATTTGATAAATACAATTTTTATTAAAATGTAATTGCATTAGAATCATACATTTAAAAATGAAGGTTTTTATGTGCATGCATTTTTAAAAAATGCAAATAAATAAAAGTGTAATGCAAGATAACAGATTTGATTAGAATGCATGAATGATTACATTAACTATTTATTAATTAAAAAAACAAATAATAAATTACTATGTTATCCTCAATGTAATTCACCTCCAAACTTGACAGATCTCCCACATTCACTCATCTTTTGAAATTATATTT
>JAPKLW010001637.1:0-40120 GCA_026898455.1 Plectranthus barbatus | reverse complement strand
TAGCCGCAGCTCTTGAATATGGTCGAGCTTCAGCGAAGGGCGCAGTAACTCTAGCTGGCCTCTGTGATATGTGTAGCAATGAAAATTTTGTGATGGAGGAGGTGAGGGCTGCAATGTGTTTATAAGAAGAAGTGACAGGTGTTTGAGAAGAGATAGATTGGTTAGGAAGGTAAAAGAGGATGGGGAGGAGATAACACAGATGAGCGGTGACCGCAATTAAGTTCGTTGAGAGAAGCTATAATGGAAACTATGGAAGTTTTGATACTTTATTAAAGTAAGGACATAAATTTTGAAAATTTGAATTCTCGAGCCTTTCAAAATGTCAGAAGTAATAACTGTAGAAGGAAATGATTATAGATTTCAAACCACATCAATTTTTTTTTCTCTTTCCTTTTGTGCATATACTTTAGCTAATTTTTGTGCAAGATAAATCATCTATAAATCCCCAAATGTTAGAAACATACATGTTCCTTGCTTCGTCATTTTGGAACATTGGGTTGATAGTTGAATACTTGAATTATGGATGTCATGTCAGAGGAACTTGAACTGGTGACCCTCTGAAACAAAACATAAGTGATGATTTTTATTTTTTAATTTTGAATTCTCGAAAGTTGTAATATTAGGCAGTATTTCTCAAAAACAAAAAAATAATATATTAGGCAGTAGATAAAAAAAAGCAATAATTACTGCTCAGCTTATAGAAATAGAGCTGTCAGCAGTCAGCCACAGTCTAATAATTTTTTTTTATCAAATAATAAATTATTTTAATAAACTTGTGTTGTGTGTGGTTTTGTGCATGAGGATGGGATTGCATGTAATTCGAGTGGGACAGGGCGGGAATAATGAAGTTTGCTACAGTGTTTTCACTACTTCAATTTAGTATTCCCTCCGTCCCACTCTAATTGACACACTTACTAAATTGGGCGTCCCAACCAAATTGACACATTTCTAAAAATGATAACTTTTTCACACTCAACAATAAAATATTAATCCCACTAACTCATTCTACACTCACAACTCTTAATTTTCGTGCCGAAAAGAAACATGTCAATTGGCATGGGACGGAGGGAGTATATTACTAGTAATTCACTCGTACTTTGCACGAAATAATTGCATTTTAAGTATAAAAGTATATTAGATATTAATTATAATTGTAGTCGGTCATGAGAATTGTACATTAAATTACTCAATAACAAAAATGAACTTTTACATCATAAATTTCGAAAAACTTCTTTCTAAGCTACATTTTGAGTAGATGTCTCTTCAGTTTCCACCATAAGGAAAAAAAAATAGATATTGCAGAGAAAGACACGAAATATGAAGCTCATTTATGCTATTCAAATAACTTGATTTAGTATATGAGCAGTTATGCTCCAAAATCTTATAGTTGGTCATTCTAAATTACTTCACCAATACATTTTGTGCATCTAACATATTCTTCAAATCAACCACAATTTTCGCATGCTAGGTATTAAACTTGAAATAATAATGGAGATTTCAATAAATTTTTGAATATGTGAAATGATTTTGAGGAATCCAGTAACCGTTCGTATTCGCAACAAAATAAAATTAAATATACATTTAGTTGTATAACTTTTACTTGATAAAATATATTATTTTTATTTAAATAACTAATTAACTTATTTCAAGATAAAGTTACCATTTATAAAATCACTAAATTGTGATGTCTTGCTCAAAAAATTGCTTGTAACTTAATGTCTCGATAGAATTTTGAGAACTACACGCTTGCTCAAAAAATTGGAATCAATGTCCACATAATAAAACAAAATCTTCCAAAAATTGAATGTTAATAGTATACTTAAATGCACATAAATCCATAAAATTAATAAATTTACATTCTAATTAAACTATATAATTGATTTTTAATAAAATGATTAAATAAAAATACTTATTTTTTTAAGCACAAATATATAGATTGTCGTTTACCTCTGATTTTTTTTTCATTTTATCTTTCTTTATTATATTAGATCCCAAAATGTTATTACTTATATTAAAAAAAGTCACTAATTATTTATTGCCTTGTTTTCGTTTTGGTACTGTTGTTTCTATTGATTTTTAGTGTTTCTTTAATAATTTTAATATCGTAAGAATTTTTTCGCAACATTAGATTTACAAAACCTTAAATGAAATTTAGATTCCTTATATTTAGTACATTATAATTTATAGGCTCTCTGATTAATCTTTAATCCTAAATTATAATTTATAATATGTACATATATAAATATTTTCGATCAAAATATTTAGTGAACAATGAAAAGGGAAATAATTTTATTAAATATCATAAAAAGAAGAGGATAAATACCGATTTTTAGCTTGAAAATAAATCTTGACCTCGATTGTTAGCTAAAATTTAGGCATAATTGTTAGAATGGTTTTTTTACTAATACTCACGTTTTCTACTAATCTACTAAATAAATAAAAAATATTTATAATATTTATTAATAAAATACTCCCTTCGTCCCATAGAAGTAGTCTATTTGCTTTTGCTACAGTTACCAATATTTGTGAGTGAAGTGAAATTAATATTTTATTAGTGAGTGTGAAAAAATTTATCATTTTAGGTAATGAGACAAACAAAAATGGGAAATATGATTACTTCTATGGGACGGAGGGAGTAAAGAGCAATTCACAAATATATGAGATAATGAAAATCCAAGATTTGTATAAATATTGATGAAATAAATATATGTTGTATTTTATAAGCATAATTTCTTTAAATTTAAATTTGATATCATATTTTAAATTAATTTTCTTTTTAGTATAATAAAAAAAATCCATGACGCAAAAACTGTTGAGCGGTTATCTTAGGAAAAATAAATTAGAAATCATATTTTAAGAAAAAAAAAGGTTGTTGCTCTAAATTATAAGATTGAACGGTTATTTTATTGTTTAAGTTGTTGTGTATTTAGGCGGGAACAGTTTTATATATATTATTCTCATTTAATATATTACTAAATTTACATTCGTGCGCACGGAACAATTGATATCTAGATTTTCATTGAAATATAGCTCAAATTTCTCAAATGCATTATATCATAAATTAAAAAAATAATACAACACACTAAACTTTTTTTTATATAAGTTTGAAAAATAGTACTCCCTCCGTCCCAATTTATTAGTCCCACTTTCCTTTTCAGTTTGTCCCATTTATTAGTCTCATTTTCTAAAATAGCAAATTTTTTCACAGTTACTAATAAAATATTAATTCCACTACACTCATAAAAATTAGTTACTGTACCATTGCACTTTGGAATTATTAATTTGAGATGGAGGGAGTACTTTCGAAATAGATTCGAACTCATCATTAATGATTCACAAAAAATTGCACAGAACCACGTCTTTACATTTCTCACCCAATTAATTGAACATTTTATAATCTAAAATAGTTTTTCAACAATTGCTCAAATATCACATCAACATCAAATATCATCTAAAATATAAATTATATTTTAATAGGAATTTGCTAATATAATTCACATATGTCGTAGCAATCTTCAATCATCACTACCAAGTAATAAATATTACATCTTGTTGAGATATGAATATTTAGGTTGATATGACCATATCTTCTAGATATATATGGTGTGAAGATATAGATATATTTTATTATTTTATTTTCCTTCTAGGGTTAGGATTTCTAGGGTTTCCCCTTCCTTGGCTTGTATAATTTGTGTACACATATATTTTCTTTATGAAAAGAGCTATCTCTCGTACATAATTCTACATGGTACCAGAGCAATCGGTTCTAAATCAATAGCTTCCGCGTTCCTTTTTGCTCGTTGCGTTCGATCATGGCGGATAAGGTTGGAGTTGTCAACGATCTCATGTCTCCCTACTACATAGGGCCGTCCGACAACCCGTCGCATGTGTATGTCACTGATCTTCTAGATGATGGAAACTATGGGGATTGGTGCGATGAAATAAGTAATTGCCTCCTCGCCAAGAATAAACTTGGTTTTGTAGACGGATCGCTGCCAATGCCGGAGAAAGACTCGCCAGACCTAGTTCTATGGAAGCGGTGCAACGCCATGGTAAAAGGTTGGCTTGTCGTAGCCATGGACAAGGAGATTCGAAACAGTGTTAAACACGCCAAAACGGCTCGCGAAATATGGAGTGATTTGGAAGAAAGGTTTGGCAAAGAAAGTGCACCAAAAGCATACGAATTGAAGAGGAATCTTACCCTCACGAGACAAGAAAAATTGTCGGTTTCGGCATACTACACCAAGATGAAAGCAATATGGGACGAAATAGATGCTGTATCGGTCATGCCAAGATGCACATGTGGAAAGTGCACCTGTGACATAGCGAAGTTGTTTGCCGCGAAGGTCGAAAAGGAGAGGATCTATGAATTCTTAATGGGGTTTGATGGCTCTTTCAACACCATTAGGAGCCAAGTATTGAGCATGACTCCTCTTCCAAGCCTAGGAGTCACATATCACCTCGTGGCAGAGGACGAGCGCCAACGACTAATTACCGGGGCCAGAAAACCCTCGTTGGATGGAGCAGCTTTCCAAGTCCAAAAACAAACCATGTCGGAAAGGCGAGAAGATGCCAAGGAAAACCCCAAGACACCGCCGTAATGTGGCAATTGTGGTAAGCTTTGGCATACTATTGAAAATTGTTATGAAATTGTTGGATATCCTGAAGGGAGAAGAAAGAGTAAGCCTTGGAAAAAGGAGGGAAGATTTATGAAGAAGCAGCCCGTTGCGTACAAGGCAGCACATGAGGATGCAACTGATAGCAACATGCTGCAGAGCTTTTCTCCAGAGCAACTGAATCAGGTGAAGAACCTTTTAAACAGTAATACCTTCACCTCCACCTTGAATGCTGCTGTGCATATGGCAGGTAATAATCCTGAAACTCAAAGTTCTTGGATCATTGATTCTGGATCGACTGAACATATCATCCATGAGGGAAAACTACTCGAACATATCACGAGTGCCGACAGTAACATTCCCGTTAAAACACCGAATGGAAACAAGTCGACAGTCACGACAATTAGAAAGACTAGACTACCAAATGGTTTAGACATAGACCACGTTCTTCACGTCCCAAGTTTCCAGTGCAACTTGCTTTCAGTTAGCCGGTTGACGAAAGAGCATAATTGTGCCCTAATATTCTTTGCTAATGGTTGTGTTATGTAGGACTTAGCCTCGAAGAAACTGATTGGAGCGGGTAAGGAGTGTGGTGGTCTGTACCTTCTCGAACCCTTCAACAAAGATCGACGAGCTTTCTCTTGTGTTACTGATCCAGACACGTGGCATAGAAGGTTGGGGCATGCATCAAGGGATAAGCTAAAAGGGATTTGTGATATTGGTAACGATGCTTGTGATTCTTGTATTAGAGCTAAACAGTCTAGAGTACCTTTTCCTGTTAGTTCCATTTGAACACGAGAATGTTTTGATTTGATACATTGTGATATATGGGGAGGATATAAGATTGCTTCACTTACAGGAGCTCATTATTTTCTCACGATTGTGGATGATTTTAGTAGAGGAGTATGGGTTTATTTGATGAAGTTCAAATCAGAAACAAGTACATATCTAAAGTTATTTTGAGACATGGTTAAAACGCAGTTTGGAAAGTCCGTTAAACGAATTAGGAGTGACAATGGAGGAGAATTCCAATCCAATGAGATGATGGAGTTTTATGGTGAAAATGGGATCCTACTTGAAACTTCTTGTGTTAACACACCCCAACAAAACGAAGTGGTAAAGAGGAAGCATAGGCATATTTTGGAAGTTGCGAGAGTCTTGCGTTTCCAGGCCAACTTGCCTATACATTTTTGGGGTGAATATGTGCTCACGGAAGTATATCTAATCAACCGCCTTCCGACAAAATTACTCCAAAATAAAACTCCGTATGAGGTACTATTTAGGAAGAAACCGAGCTATGAACGCTTAAGAGTATTAGGTTGTTTGGTCTATGCGAAGAACACGGACAGAGAACATGACAAATTTGCAGAAAGGGGGAGAATGTCGATGTTCATTGGGTACCCTCAGGGCCAAAAATGATATAGAGTTTATGCTCTGTCAAGCAGCAAGATTAGTGTCTCACGAGATGTAAGATTTGTTGAAGATGTCTTCCATTATGGTGTTGTTCAGGGAGAGAAGAGAGACTCTAGGGCAAGGCAGTTTCATGAAGTTGTCGACATCCAGGAAGGTGAGGTACATACTGAGAATACAAGAGAGGCAATAATCCAAGATACGGTTGAGAACACACAGATTCACGGTGATGATAGACGTGTAAGTGAGAGGATCAGGCGAGCACCAACGAATTTGAAAGAATACATCGTCTACCTGCCACACTCCATAGACCACACTCAACCCGCCTCCAACTCAGGAACTTCGACGATACATCCTATAACCAATTTTATTGCTTATGAAAAGCTCTCTGCAGCTCACAAGTGTTTCTTAGCCTCGATCGACACGCACGCTAAACCACGAAGCTTCTCTCAAGCCGTGAAAATTGGCGAGTGGAGGGAGGCAATGAAGAAGGAGATACAAGCCCTAGAGGAGAATGGAACATGGGAATTGGTAGAATTGCCACCAGGAAAGTCCACCATTGACTCCAAATGGGTATACAAGGTGAAGTATAAACCTACGGGACAGATCGAGAGATACAAGGCACGTCTGGTAGCTAGAGGTTTCACACAAATACCAGGAGTGGATTTTCACAAAACCTTTGAACTTGTTGCCAAACTAGTCACCATGAGATGTTTGGTTACAGTTGGAGTAAAGAAAGGCTGGATAATACACCAGCTGGATGTAAACAACGCTTTCTTGCATGGCGATCTCATGGAAGATGTTTATATGAAGTTGCCGCAGGGTTTTGCCAAGAAAGGAGAAACAAGAGTATGCAAGCTCCGAAAATCTTTGTATGGCTTAAAACAAGCTTCAAGAAGTTGGTATGAAAAATTTACAGGAGCACTCATCGACATTGGCTTCAGACAATCGCATGCAGATCACTCACTTTTTATCTTCAAAAGGGGAGAAGTTTTTGTCGCAGCCCTCATCTACGTAGATGACGTCCTCCTAGCAGGGAATAATGCACAGAAGATCCAAGAAGTGAAAGACTTTTTGGACAAAAAATTCAGCATAAAAGATCTTGGTCCACTGAAATATTTTTTGGGAATAGAGGTGGCTCGTACGAGAGATGGAATCGTCCTAAGCCAACGTAAGTATGCTATGGGTATTCTACGAGATACAGGGATGGAGGGCTGCAAGCCGAGTTGTATGCCGATGGAGCAAAAGCTTAAGTTAGATCAAGGGGATGACAGCCCTGCAGCTGATGAACAACAGTTTCGACGTCTCATTGGATGTCTTCTTTATCTTGCTGTTACAAGGCCGAATATTCAATATGCAGTGAGTATGCTAAGCCAGTTCCTATCAACGCCGAAGCAGGTCCATATGGATGCAGCCATGCGAGTCTTAAGGTATATAAAAGGAACCATTGGGCAAGGTATTTTCCTACCAGCTGATGGGGGGTTGTTATTAGAAGCATACTGTGATTCTGACTGGGGTAGTTGCGTTGAGACAAGATGGTCTCGTGGTGGATATGCCATCAAACTTAGAGGAGCTCCAATCTCGTGGCGCAGCAAGCGGCAAAATGTGGTCTCACGCTCTTCAGCTGAAGCCGAGTACCGTGCGATGGCAAGTGCGGTAAGTGAAATAGTTTGGCTCTGGTGGTTATTAAAAGATTTGGATGCACTACAGCCGCGTTCGACTAGGTTGTATTGTGACAATCAGGCTGCTCGGCATATTGCCAGAAATCCAGTATTCCATGAGAGGACAAAGCATGTTGAAATGGATTGTTATTTTGTACGGGAGAGAGTTTAGTCGAAGGACATTGAGCCGTCTGAGATTTCTTCTTCGGAGCAAGTTGCCGACATATTCACAAAGCCACTTGGAGCTGACCATCTTCGTTATTTAGTGTGCAAGTTGGGAGTTCGTAACCTACACCTTCCAACTTGAGGGGGAGTGTTGAGATATGAATATTTAGGTTGATATGGCCATATCTTCTAGATATATTAGAGATATGGTGTGAAAATATAGATGTATTTTATTATTTTATTTTCCTTCTAGGGCTAGGATTTCTAGGGTTTCCCCTTCCTTGGCTTGTATAATTTGTGTACACATATATTTTCTTTATGAAAAGAGCTATCTCTCGTGCATAATTCTACACATCTGTTGCAAATCAATAGTCTCAAACTGAAATGACACAATAATTAATATGTGTGAGTGTAGTGGAATTAATAATTTATTGGTAAGTGTAAAAAAAATCTAACATTTTAGGAAATAAGACTAATAAACAGGACCGAAAAAGTAAATAGAACTGATAAATCAAAACGACGAGAGTATATAATTTTAAGTATTAGAATCAATCAATACTTTATAAGTATATTATTGAGCACCATCTGGTTCATAATTGGAGAAATGCATTTATAACTATCAAAACATTATAGTATTATTGGTTTATACATTTATGATATAATTTTTGGGTTTATCACACAACCGGCAGTCCTCTCCCATCCCAATATTTCTCACGCTCAAGTTTTGGCTCTTGCCCCTTGTTTTTTTTTTTTTTTAAATGGTGTTGTTTGTAGGATTGAGTTGCTATCTTGGTGCTTACACCCAAAAAAGAAGCATTAAAGACCGCAACGATGGAGATGTTTTGGCTGCAACTTGAGGAGATGAAGAGGCGGTGGATGTTGGTGACTGTGGAGAAGGAGAGAAGAATTTTTTCACTCTTGAACTCTAGCTCCTACCACCAAGCTTTCTCTGGATATCAGCTATGGCTCCGCTTCAACACTCTGTGATAGTAGAGATTAGTATAGTGCCCTTATCATCCGGTTCACCAAGAAAGGTATTAAAATAATAAAATTATGTTCGATGAATATAGAAGGATACTTAATATTGCATCATCGACTAATACCATATTTAAAACCAAAGCTACTCAAAATCAAAATCAAGCAAGTACCCAATAGGAAATGATGTTTTTTAGAGAGTAAAAGTTACTGTATGGAAAATTCAAATAACACTCTACTTTGTGAATTATTTGTCTTCTAATATGTTGGTGCATTCCAATTCCAGGATTGAACAGAGAAACTTGGCAATTTCGGATTTGAATATGATAGTTAACCTGCACCGATAATTAAAAAACTAAAAGTTGCGGAAAATATCATTTTTGAAGCAACAAACAATGAGGCAATAAAAATTAATGAAGTTAATTACTAACCTCTTGTCGTTATGGTCACAGGCTCAGTAGTTCCCCTCGCTGGCGTTTAACCGGCATTCACAATGGTAGAAGTGGGCACGATGTTGAAATATTTTAGCTGAGATGAGTTGATTTCAAACAGGCTGCTGCATAGATAACTTGCAATCTACAGAATTTGGAACAGAGTTCAAATACCAACTCAAGCCTTTGGCGAATCAAATCCGCCCCCTGCATTCACCCTACCATGTTTGTTGTTCTAGCATTTATTTCCCCTCAACTGCAGAAGCCAATTCCTCCACGAACTTCTCACTGATGAGCCCATCACCTCTTTCATCAATAAAATATACAAAGATTTCTTGATTCTCAATATTTTTTTGTTGATTTGTGAGCAGGGGCCAACTTCATTGTTGGAACTAAATCAAGAACCAAGCCTAACAAAAACGAAGCCAGAAACAAGTTGGCCATTCTACATCTTCCTATTCGGCTCAATGTTCCGCCTCCTCTCCAGCAGCGTCTGCCACCTCTTCTCCTGCCACTCCCGCAACCTCAACCTCCACCTCTTCCACGTCGACTACGTCGGCATCACCGTCATGATCATCGCCTCCTTCTTCCCTCCAATCTACTACATCTTCCAATGCGCCACACACTGGCAGATCATCTACCTCACCGACATCACACTCATGGGACTGTGCACCATCGTCACCCTCCTCTCCCCGACCCTCTCCGCCGGCAAGTACAGAGGCCTCCGCGCCCTCCTCTTCGGGTCCATGGGCCTATTCGGCCTTATCCCCGTGCTCCATGCTCTCGTGCTCAACTTAGAAGCTACTTGCTAGAGCGAAAGAGAGAGAGAAGCAAAACACACACCATATACATACAATTGCTCACAAACACCACTTATTTTACTTGTTGCAACTGTGTTGATAATACATAACCTCGTATTCCAAGACGGAGTGACGAGGATCAATTCTGTAACTTCTCATTTTTTTATTTTTTTTAATAAGTGTATATTAAACTTAAATATATACCCACTCACACACCCAGATATTCCTCTGAGAGCTTGAACTTGTAATCTCTCAATTACAAGCAAGATGCTTTAACCATTATACCCCAACTGTAACTTCTCATTCTTACATATAAGGTCTCCGTCATTGACATTATCACGTAATATGAAAGGAATAATTAAGAGGGAATATATGGTCAATGTAATGAATGTTGAACAAGAATAGATGAGAATGAGAATGATAATTGGATATGTGAAACCCCAATTTCAATTCTGCGTCTCTCCACGTGACAGAGAGTAATTTTTTTTACTCAGTTTATCCTTAATCTCGGCCCAACTCTGGAGAAACTTAGCTTATACAATAAAATAACATTATAATACTTTTATTCAATAAATATATTTTAAAAGCTAATATAAATTAATTTAAGAACTTATAATTATCTAATATATATTATCCTTCGAAATAAAGAAAATCTGAATAATATAAGAATATTGTAATGGAATATAAACAATACAAGAAAATATCCACTAAAACTCATTCAAATTATATGATTTTTTTTTTGTAAATTTACTCCCGAATGTAAGTTGTGCATTTTCTTTTGCGCCGAATTTTGGAATACCCCAAATGATGAAAATATATAACAAAAATAACCCTTCTTATGAAAACATATCTTAAATATCCTAAGTACAAAAATGTGTTAGAAATATTGTTAAAATTGTATTTTTTTTTCTGAAATCAATGATTATATAGTTTATTTTAATTTAATTTTTCAATTAAATTACGAAAATTTCTTGAAGATTTTATGCCGACCCAATCCCGACTTATTCCCAACCCAAAAAAATACTGATTTAATTTTTTAATTATTTTATTTTTTAAGAAAATCAGTCGGGATAAGTATGCAGTCATGAATCGGATCATGACCCATATATTGACCCATCTAATACCGATCATGACCCGAGACCGTTGAATATGACCCGTTTCCCGACCCATCTACCGACTAAGTGTTTAGTTTTCATCCTGACCCAATAAATACCGATCATGATCTATTTTACAAGACCCGGACTCGGTTCATGACCCATTTCCCGACCTAAGTCCAAAACTTATTTTTTATTTTATTTTGACTCGATACACACTCATGGGCCTGTGCACCATCGTCACCCTCCTCTCCCCGACCCTCTCCGCCGGCAAGTACAGAGGCCTCCGCGCCCTCCTCTTCGGGTCCATGGGCCTATTCGGCCTTTTCCCCGTGCTCCATGCTCTCGTGCTCAACTGGCACGACCCTCACCGCGATGTCATCGTAGCGTACGAGTCGGCCATGGCGCTTTCGTATCTGGTGGGGACGGTGTTCTATGTGAGCCGGGTTTTGAAGAGGTGGCGGCCGGGGTGGTTCGACTTGGCCGGCCACAGCCACCATATCTTCCATGTGTTCGTGGTGATGGGGGCTTTGGCTCACTATGGCGCTGCACAAGTTTTCTACCAATATCGTGGTAGGATGGGATGTGTTGCATTGGCTTGTCTTTGCCATTATTATTATTATTATTTGAGTGCTTGACTGATTGAATGTTTATTAGTCACTCGCTAAAATAAGATTAGAGTCATTAATGACTAATTCATATAAACTTAGAAGGATTATTTTAATTAAATGTTAGAATGATTTTTTTTTATAATCTTATTTGTACAAATAAATTTAAGCGTCTTGTCCGTGTTCATTAGATCATGAGTTCGAGTCACAATTGAGATTTTGGATGGGATGGAATTTAAAAATTAATGTTGTTTGGAATTATTGTTAGTAATTCATTCCCTAAATATTATTTTGATAAGTCAAACATCTTACTAGAATAAAGAGTCTATAGCTTAGGATCGACTCCATGCTTGTAATGTCCTATATAAGAATTATCGAGTTGTGATGGAGCTGATCAAGCCAATTTGGGAAGAAATGGAGCTACCAGCAAAGTCACCAGCATGAAGAAATGAATATTTTCTAACCGAAAGACCTTCACCAGCAAATCACCCTACTCACGAACATTGTTGACTGACACATCACCACCAGCAAAGAAGTGACCAGCAACTGTCAACCAGCAAGCACGATTCCCCAACGCAAACAGAGACATCCAACCCAAGACGAGCTCAACCTTTCAAGACCCAGACTTTAAGATTAGAGAACTTAAAGTCTGTGGAATAGTTAAAGCTTGTTCATCCTAGGAATAAACCAACAAATATTTCTCGGACTGGATAAAAAGAGCCATTTTGATCAAAGCAACAAAAGTTCACATGCCGTGACAGAAAGTACATTGCAAGTCAGAAAAAGTGAGACTTTGACAGTGCTCATTTTGTCTCACAACAACTCCAATCGGTTAGAGATTCAAACCTTCCAAGGAGCGCCAATAAATAAAGGTAACCAATTCGAAGAATTCTATCGATCGCTATGTGACTAACTTCAGTAAATTCTGTCGATTTCTCGAAAGCTACTAAACTTCTAGATTCTAAAGCTTTTAGGTTGATTCTATCAGCTTTCCATGTTCCTTCTTGAACATGAGGCTTTGTGCATTTTGCAAGAGCTACTTCTCTTTTCTTACTCTCTGAGTAAGAAAGTAACTTGGACTTGTCACTTCTCCGGTGGGAACTAACTCAAACTCTCATGTCCAGTTTGAAGTCCAGGTTGGTATGCCCACGCTTTAAGCCTGAAAAAGCTCCGGATTGCGAAGGACTTGGCGAGTGCGCTAGTGGATTGGTGGAAGCGACATTCATCACCTAGCAATAGATCGTTGACATCTTTCTAATCTCCAGCTTAATATTTTCAAATTGCGCGTCTGAATAGAAGACGTAGGACAATTTCTTTGAACCCAAGCTGGTGCTGAACAGCCTTCTTAGAGGGCCAACCGCAGTAAAACTTATCTTCCGCTCTGATCCTGGACCAACAAATGTATTCCATTTCAAGTTTCATACTTTTGATAGTAATTATGTGTAGTTTTCATGATTGTCAAAAATCATTAGTCAATTAATTATACATTTGTGTAGAGCTGAGGATTAGAATTGATCTTAGCATGTAATCATTGTACAAATCTCAAAGTTGTAATAATGCAGATTCTAACGAGAGTAGAAGACTTCAAAAATCAAATGAGAGAATATCAAATTCAACCATAACTGATTACGAGTAAATATCAGCTGAGAATCACAATTAACAATTGAAATGAATAAAGAATTTGAGAGAAGAGCACCAACTTACGACAATTCACAAGAATTTGTAAAATTATAAAATTAATTAGAATAGAGTTGGTCTCCTGAGAGACGGTCTCACTATTTTTTATTGTGAGACGGATCAAGATCCATACCCATATACTAAAAGGGAACCAACCAACACCATCGTTCCACCGCCCCCTCACACACACACCCCTTCTCTCTCTTCCTTCTCCTTCTCCCACATCACAGCCCACTCATCTCCCCGTCGCCGCCGCACCGCTTATGGATATCTGACGGAGGCCGGCCAAACCTCTTCCTCCTTCCGCCTCTGCTCCCTCCATTGCCGATTGCTAGCCATTATCCCCTAAAACATCAGATACTCTCTTGCTCCCGCTCTAGCTTGTCAATGGCATTTTCTTCGGGGTCTTTTTCACAGTCGCATACTTCCTTCTTCACCGGTGGCGCTACAAGATCCGGAATTCCACTCCACTACACATACTCATTTAAATTTAAAATATAGGGGATATAGTAAAAATAATTTAAAATGATTACATCATTTAAATTAAATGAATACATCATTTACAGTAAAGGAATACATCATTTGAGAACAAAAAAAAACTTAATTGCTGAATACATCATTTACAATAAAGGAATACATCATTTGCAATAAAGGATTTCATCATTTGGGAAGGAGTTTAGCAAGCTGGCGCGGAGGTGCCTGTATTTGAATGGGAATAGCAGGCCGACGAAGAGGGAAGTGACAACGGAGTTAGAAGAGACTCGAACGATGAGAGAAGGATCGATTTTGGAATCACAAAACGTAAACCCAGAATTCCACAAGATTTAAGTGCAAGAGATGATGTATGATTCATAAGGTATGAAGTTTCATCAATGTTTGACAGCACAACATTTAATTCAATTTCCACCATTGCAAGATCATCGACGGCGGAGGAGTAGCATAGTGGCGGAGTGTCGACGACGGAGGAGGAGAAGGTGCTGGTGTCGCAAGAGGTGGAGGAGAAGTGGGGCTGGAGAAGGCACAATTTATGAAATAAAAGTTGGGGAGGAAAGTTGCGTTGCGGGAAGGAGGAGGAAATTGATTTATATTCCGGGAAATATTCATTAAAAGATCCATTTAAAAAATATGGATAGGATTTAATCCGTTTCACAATTAAATATGATGAGACCGTCTCATCTGAGACTTTGCCATTAAAATATTTTAAATATGATTTCATATTATTCTAATAAATAATAAAATATTCATATATGATTTATATTATATTTAATATACTCCCTCCATCCCGTTGAAGTAGTCTCACTTTCCTTTTTTGTTTGTCCCATAGAATAGTCCCATTTTCCTAAAATGTCAACTTTTTTCACACTCACCAATAAAATATTAATTCCACTACACTCACAATCCTTAATTCCCGTGCCAAAAAGAAAAGGGACTACTTCACCAGAACGGAGGGAGTAATATTTAGCGGCAAATCTATGTAGTCCGGAATTTTTTATTTGCTACACTATGGTAATTTGATATTTCAGTGGGATGGCCTCTTAATCAGCAGGTTTTGAAAACGTAGAGGGACGGAAAACAAAAGAAGTGCCCAAACTTATTAGGAAAAATTAGGTATACTATCTCAAAATTTTTACTTTCACATAATTTTATTCCAAAAAAAATTCATCACGTAATTCTATTTTATATTTTGATTCTTTTTTTTAATTCTATCCCAAAAAAATTTCATCAGGTAATTCTTTCATATAATTATTTTTCCGAATTTTATCCCAATAAAATTTTATCCGTTAATTCTATCATGTATTTTTATTCAATCAGTTAATTTTATCTCCATAGTTAATGAAATTCAAATATTGTTGAGTCGATCGTATTCTTTCATATAATTGTTGAAGTGTCATCCACGTAGATATTTATTTATATATTTTTTATTTTTCCAATTTCAAAAAATTCAATGTGATTGTCGACGTTATTTATTTTATTTTATCTACGTGAAATATTTTAGTTGGAGAATTAAAAAAAATAACAAATAAATATCTACATGGATAACACGTCGACAAACACATTGAATTTTTTCATAAATAAAACTTTATTTGTTTTTAAAATTTCTCCAATTAAAATATTGCACGTAGATAAAATAAAATAAATAATGTCGACAACCACATTAAGTTTTTAAAAATTGGAAAAATTTAAAAGGAGAATTGTCGATCCAGGACCCAAAAGATAGTTAAATTGTCAATCCAGGACCCGAAAGATGATTTGTCAATCCAGGATCCGAAAGATCAAGCAATTCTCAATCCAGAGGTCCTGGATTGAGAATTGTATGATCTTTCGGGTCCTGGATTGAGAATTTTTTAGATCTTTCAGGTCCTGAATTGACAATTAATCTTTCGGGTTCTGAATTGACAATTAAACTATCTTTCGGGTCCTGAATCGATATAACTCCAATTTAAAATATATAAATAAATATCTACGTGTATGACACGTCGACAATCACATAAAATAAAATAATTGAGTCAACATTTTTTGAACCTCGCGTTAATTATTCGGGATAAAATTAACTGATAGAATAAAAATATAAGATATAATTATCGGATGAAAATTTATTGGGTAGAATTCAGGAAAAGAATTAAAATATAGGATAGAATTACCTGATGAAATTTTTTTGGGATAGAATTTGGGGAAAGAATAAAAATATAGTATAAAATTAGCTGATGGAAATTTCTTGAGATAGAATCCCAGAAAGTGAAAACTTTGGGATAGAATACCTAAATTTTCAAATTTTTTATCACTAAAAATTTAATGATCCCTATAAAAAATTTCTAAATTCGCCCCTAATCATATTATATTTATTTTACAATTAAAGATTTTAAAAAAGATTTATGCATATTGTATATTGCGCAGGTAGCAATAATCAAAATAAAACAATAGCTCGCCTTCAAATTCAACTGGAAATTTAGGTAGAGCTGAAAATAAAACTTGAAAGGAGACGGTATTTGAATTTAGCGGTAACTGGTTCGGTAGCGGAACATCTGGGCCACTCGATATGGGCTTAAAGCCGAATAAATAAATATATTTGAGAGAGAAATAAACAAATAAATACTATTAATTCCCAATTAGGATATATTAGATGAATTTGACTTGAGTTAATGGATAAAATTCGCCTAAACCATTTAGGCGTGTCTAATACAAGATTTTGCCATAAATATATGGTATACTAAATACAAACTGTATACGAAATACGAAACCAGGTGTTTATTTTGAGGAAAATACTATGAACAACAAGAGCTGTGCATACTAAAAAGTTGTTTATTATCATCCATAAATTCATATATTTATTTATTCAACACTAACATATTAAACACAATTTATATATATTATGCATGTATAATATAAGACATCATCATGTAGTCTTAGAAGCTAATGCAACAAGAGGAAAAACTCTACGTGTACTAAGTCCAACACTTTCAGTCATGTCCAAGACTACCCCATGAGGTAATTTCCAGTTGAATTCATGCAAAATATTTGCCAACACAACCTCCATCGTAGCCATTCCATACGTCATCCCTGGGCACTTCCTTCTCCCACCCCCGAACGGAATCCACCCCAAATCCAAGCTCTCAAACTTGGTCGAGGAGTTCAAGAATCTCTCCGGCATAAACTTTTCTGGTTCGTCCCAACTTGCAGGATCCTTACCGATGGACCATGTATTAACCATCACCACCGTTCCCTTTGGAATATCGTATCCTTTTATGGCCACATCTTCACGTACTACCCTTGGTACTAACAGTGCACCTGGAGGGTGGTATCGAAGACTTTCCTTGATCACAGCCTTCATGTAACACATTTTTTGTAGGTCATCTTCTATTATGCCCGTGTGTTTGTTTTTGACAATTTCTCTTACTTCATTTTGAAGTTTTTTCATCACAGTAGGGTGTTGCAGGAGTTCTGTCATCGTCCATTCTAGAGCTGTGGATATGGTATCAGTCCCACCTGCTAATGTATCCTGCGCGCAAGTATATATCATACCATACGATTATATCATAATTAAATGTACACATGACAATTGACATGCATATTAATATTAGCATATATATGATCGTATATATACTTACCATTACTAATGATTTGATACTTTCTTTTCCAATAGGAGCACCAGTTGTGTTTTCATTGTGAATCTCAAGCAAAATATCAATGAGATTGTCTCTCTCTCTCTCCTCCTTTCCATTTTCAACGCGTTGTTGGATCAAATTCTCCAAAAATTTATCCATCTCTTTGGCTATCTTGTCCATTCTTTTATCAACACCACGAGCTCGATCGATCCAACCGAGCCATGGAATGAAATCACCAACGTGGATAGTCCCCAGAAGCTCCATCATATCGACCAACAACTGCAGGAGCTTCTCATTTCCCAATTTGGAGCCAAAAGCTGATCTACAAATCAAATCATTGGTGAACTCACGAAACATCGCACTCAAATTCACAGGCCCTCGTGATTCTCCAATCCTTTTCAGCAAAATGGTCGCTTCATCTTCCATTATGGGACGGAAAGATTGGACCCTTTTCTTGCTTAGAAGCTTAAGGACTAAGATGCTCTTTAGTTTTCTCCAATAATCGCCGTAGGGTGAGAATGTGATGTTTTTTGCATCATAGAGCAGTTTCTTGAATGCCTTGTATTGTGGGCGGCTGGCAAAGGTGATATCATGAGTTTTCAAGATTTCAATAGCTGCATCGGCGGAGGAAATAATCAGAATGGGGACCCTGCCGAAGTGAAGAAGCATGAGCGGGCCGTGTTTTTGGGCCATGACATGAAGATTCCGGTGAGGCAGTGAGCCGAGTTGGTGGAGGTTTCCGAGAATTGGAAGCCTTGGTGGTGATGGTGGTGGATTCTTGTTCCTATTTTTTCGAGTATTGTGCCTTTGAAACCATAAAAAGAATAACGATAAGAAAGCTAGAAATATGAAAGGATGCAATTGGATTTCACTCATGACGTAGAAGAGAGTAAGACTTTGATATATATTGATTATTTAATATTTTCATCATACAAATTTCTACTTTTATAGCCAAAATAATAATAATAAAGTTGATGACTTCAACTAACCCTATAGACTGTAGTGGGTAATTTTAACACAAGATGTGTGTACCAATCCACGAAAAATTAATACAAATAAAAAATTTATTGCCCATTAAATTATTAGGTGAGAAAGTACATATTTTTATTACAAGAGATAACAATATTTCCATGAGTTCATCCTTCAAATTCAATTTTTTGTCTTCTGACTTTTCAATTTCTGCTTGTTGGATTGTTTAAACATTGAATATCCAAGTTTTCAATCTCAATGCAACCAGATCTTGGAAAGCTCTTCTAAAAAGTACACGGTACATTTTCCTCGATTCCAAAAATTACTGAGGTAAATTCCATTAATAGTGAGTGATCCACGTATTAGTAGTATATCACTAAAGTAGGAGAATTATTATATGATATTCTCGTGATCTGAAAAAAATAATATGGATTATCCTCCGAACCTATAAAATACTGTAAAGATTTTCCTTGTTTGGCCGATTTCAGCATAAAAGATAGTTTTCTACAATATGGTTGGTTGCTTTCAGAAAATAAAAACTCATCCGACCAAATATCATTGTAGTTTTATATAAATATTGTATATATATATATTTTTTTTGATTTTACATTTATAATTATATAACTTTGAGGATAAAATAAGAAATTATATTTTTAATTTTATTTATAATATGGTATCTTAATTCTAAATTTCTAGATTGTCACTTATTATGCACTTATTTAATTAAATTTTATCAGGCTATTGCGCATAGGGGTAAATCCTGAACCGTTGCCTAGGTCGGCTGAAATTACAAGAAATTCTGTATATGATGAAGCCACATTAGTGAGTATTAAGTAGCTACTCAATAGAATAAAAAACTTGCAAGCATCCTATTGTGTTCGTTGATTTTATTTTAAAATCTTTCTTGTTGTTCCTTATTCGGAATATAGTAGCTGAAAACATTTTATTTATAATAAAAAAATGTTATTGTTCGAGTTTCCTAAAATATTTCGGTGTGAAGTTTTTGCTGTTAAAAATATTAAATTCGATCTTTCATTCTCTCTATAATTAAAAGGGAAGGTCTTGGGTTAGGCAGGCCTAAACGATTTAGGCGGGTTTTATCCATTAACCCAAGCTTTAAGCGGGTTATATCCATTAACCCAAGCCCAAACCCATATAATATACCCTATTTGGGATGGGTGAACCCATTTGGGTAGGATAAAACCCGCCTAAACGGTTTAGGCCTGCCTAACGCAAGTTTTTGCCTAATTAAAAATATAAGTAGTCATGGATATATTTGTAACGAAAAGGGCTGATCACAACCTTATTTGTGTGATAATTAATTAATAGGAACTGCAGACTATTTTTTTCTCAATATTTGAAAAGAAAACAAAAATTTATATAGCCATTTTGGATAAGATAATATGTTATATGGTCACATTGTAACACCCCATGTTCGTCTTCCCAACTTAGGGGCGCGCTACAGTGAGTTGGGTGGTTTAAACAGCGAAAGACTTGAACAAACAAGCAGAGAGAATGATCCACACCCAATGAATTTAACAACAAAACTAGGTTAAGCATAGTTGTAACGAGGAATGCAACCTCGTATACAAAGAGTACGAATAAATGACAATAACAAGTAGTTCGGTTCTCATTTGTTATCTCAAACAGGGAAGGAAAATAAGATAAGAGTTTCTTGCAGCGGAGAGTTACGCAGTGGACATATGCATATGAAGATGCATATCTCAGGATCAAGGTTCTTGCTCCGTCAGTCATGCCCTCTACACTTCCGTATCCGCATCGCTGCTGTTAACCTGCACATTTTAGAAATAATGCGAGGGGCTGAGTACCAATGTACCCTGTGGAGACATGCCCGAAAACATACATTTATAATTATGAAAGTTATGCCACACATAGATAAGCCACGGGGTTTTAAGAAAGCATTTGCCGTGTTTATCCTAAACATTTTATCACTGCATGCAGATTCACTCAAATGAGATCAATATCTGTTTTACCGTTGTGTGATTGGAAGTTGGCCTACTTCTGAATCACCATGAACAATTGGGAATGACCGAAACCACTCGACCCACTGCCATCATTTAGTGCACTGGTCTCAGAACCCGCAGCATTGAGACCACGATCGATTTAAGACACAACTTGTGTCTCTCCTTATATCTCCAAAGGTATCAATACTCCATTGAGTGACCAAGCCTGAGCTTGACTCGAGACAAAGGAGGATCAATGCCCCCAGGGTTTAAGAGTCTTGGCTCAGGATTCCTACAAATCCTGGTTCTATCCTCGTTAAACCAAATCTCCCTAGTCAACCGTAGTTGGCCAGAGGAACAAATATGAAATCAAAACAGTTTGGCATAGTCAATCGTTTTAAAACAAAGCTTTTCAGAAAACAGAGCTTATAGTCAAACGACATTTTGAATTTTTACAGAAAATAGTCCCCACTTTGACAGCTTACAGATGTTTAAGCGTAAGTAAGCAAGTTCGTGTTTGAAAACTCCCTTGTCACCCTGTGTTCCCTTCAATTGATAGCACAAGAAAATATAACAAATTAGGTGGATCATCTAACGTGTCATTATCAGTGCTTGAATTGATGCTAAAGGTAAATCTCGGATCTTATGACTGACTATCTATTCGACTGACTGACTGACACGAACCAACAACCCAACATGCAACATTTGTACCTCAATATGTGCATGTGACTCATCTAATCATCTTTGTATAGGTTAACCAAACCATGGTTAAAGAATTATCAAGTTTGGAATTTGTTTACTTAGTAAACAGTTAATTTGGTATTCAAATTGGACATATTGACTCGAGTATTTAACGATCTTAGAAATCTTGTTCAAGAGTATGAACACGTGTATAACATTCCTTTGTGACAATGCTTGAACTTAAATATCAAAGATATGAAGTATCGGACCAAATACGGGTCGAAAAATCAACATGAAAAGAGGGCAGAGCAGTCTGTGTCGACCGAAACAGGCCAAGTCAACCGACACAGATCTGTGTCGATCGATATGGCTTCTGTGTCGACCGACACAGAAGCTTCCCCTGCTGCCCTTCGTCGCAAACGTAACACGAAGCTTTCCTTAGCCATTTCCCGGCCATCCCAAGCCCCCACAACATCACCCAAGCATCTAAACATGTTAAGGAACAATCCTAGATGCTAAATACACGCTTAGATCATGAATTAAATGGGTGGAATGCAAGAACTTGGCAAAGAAGAAAGGTGGAAACCCTCACCTTCAACAATGGCGGTCCACGGTGGTTTCTGGCGATCGGGCGGCTGGGGTGATGATCCAAGACAACCAAAATATTCCTAATAACATGAGGAACAAGAATATACAGCTCAAACATGGATCCATCAATGTTTAATCGAAGTTTCAATGGAGGTTACGTAATCGGAAAAACATACCGATGAGGCCTATAAATGGTGCTGTAACTCACTCGATACTCAACGAAATTGGATGATTCCAGGTTCTATAGAAACTTTGAAGCACGATATTCATTTGGTATTTATAAATCGAGGTCCGATTCTCTCCTGATATGCCTGAAAAATGCGAGAAAAGATGGAGGCACGAAGCAGTTTTACGGCAGCGACACTTACCAACAACCTCTGTTATCACAGCCGTATCTCCCTCGTTTCTCAACCAAAATGCGCTTATGAGTACTCTTTAGAAAGCTCTCTCCGTTTAGTTTAATTGATCTTTTATGGTTGAAGGCTGAATCATGGTGGTTTGGCCGGAAAATGGGGAGGAATCCGACGGGGTTTGGGGTTGGGGCTGGGAGCTGCGAGAGAGAGAGAATGAGTAAATGAGCTGCTTGCTTTCCTTTTTCCTTTTTCTTGCACGATTTCAGTCTTGCGCCGCAATCCTCTGCCATCATAAATGAGTGAAGATGTTGGAAAGAATCAATTGGAGATCAAGAGAAATCAATTTTAGATCAATCAAATTAGGAAAGTAATTTGTATTGATTGATATTGATTCTTTTTTTATTACACACTACATCTATAAATTGAGGATGTATCATTGGTGAATCATAATAGATAAAAATATCCTTTGTCTTCATTCGTTTCATTTATCATATTAGTCTCTAAATGTAACATGGTATCAAAGCAGGATTAATATCCTGGCTCTGCAGATCCAGAAAACCAAACCAAAAACAAAATCAACATGTCAGAATCAAGTACGTCAAAAGCAACAACAACATAAAGCATAAACCTCAGACTCAAATTGGATGAAAACAACTATCCAATTTGGTCCCGGTTGATGAAAGTAGCAATCGATGGCAGAGGGAAATGTAGGGTTTTAACGTGAACTGAATCACCAAAACCAAACTGAACCGGATCGATCTATGGTTCTTGCCCATAATTAATTATTCTCAAAACCCTAGCATGCTCCTATGAATTTAATACAAAATTGTGGATTGAGAGATTACCGTAAATCCGTAGAGTCTGAACCGATCTTTCGCGTTTGAATTCCAAATCTCAATTCAACCACGCAATTCGATTTAATCTGCGGAAACAGAAATTAGAATACTAATTTCTAGAATAAATCGAAAACCAGAAAGAGAAGAAAAAGAAATCTGTTCTCCAGATTAGATCTTCAGATCTGTATCCCAATGCTGATCAAATCTGCTACTGGTGAGGATTCCACAGATCTGTATTCTGAGCAGGACCAGAATCGAAATTCTCCTCCTTGAATCTCCAAAGTCGGCGCCCACTCTGCTCTCTCTCTAGGGTTTGTGTTTTTCAACTGTGTTACAACTTATGAGAGAGAGCTGTCTATTTATAGACCTAGGGTTTTATCCCTAATGGGCTCTTTGGGCTCAATTCAGCATATTTAATTGGGCCAGACCTGGGACCTAATGCAAATAATAAAGTGGGCATATAAATTAATTAATTCCCATGTCCACAACCTAGGACACAATTAATTAATTAATATTAATTCTTTTTCACCACAGAATTAATACTGACCTACCCCTTTATTACCACGTTGTGAGAACGGGTTGCATTAATTGAGAATTCCCATATTTAAGGTTACCGGACATCCATTAATTAATCGGAGCCTCTGACAAGCTCTAACTACAATTAATTAATATCTTATAATTCCTGAGTAGTACCACTCAAACCATATCACTCGTGCCTGAACTTAATCAGCCTGCAGGACTTTGGCACGATGAATGTTATTGAGCTCCTCAGGGAATGTCCCCATCCTATTACTCGGATATGGTTACCTAAGTTCAGTCTCAGGCGGTACTACACGAACTGCTGTTACCCAAGATGCGGATATACGAACGCGCTGTGTTGGCTCTCCACCATGGCCATGGAGCTTATCATTCAATCCCTACCAGAGCCACTAGTTGTTGAAGCTCTCGAGCACAACAATGCCAAAAAGATGTGGGAATTCCTTGGCACTCTCAGCCAAGAGACAGCTCAGATGAAGCGAAACAAGCTTCAAAACTGTGTATGAATCTTTTCAAATGCTTCTTGGTGAAGATATTAAATCAATGGAAGTTAGATTCAATGCTATTATGAGCTAAAAAATTTGGGGAGAACTTATGAGATTGTAGATATGAATGCAAAGATTCTCTCCAAGATGTCCAAGGAGGACTGGTTCGTCAAAGCCACCAGCTTGAAGGAGAGGGATCTCTCCAAGATGACGACCAAAGACGTGTTTGCCCAACTCCAAGCCCATGGAAGGGACATACAAATGGCGAACAAGAATAAAGCAGTGCGGAATGTCAGCACGCACCCAAAAAAAGATGCTGCCTTTTTCGCAAAAAGGGAGTTCAAAAGAAGGCCTCAAAAGCCTTACCAAGCTGACAGATCATCCGGACAGACATCTACATCAAAGTCAGTACCAACACATTCCTACCAGAAGAAGGAGGAAGAGAGCTCAATAGAAGAGCTTGAAGAGAAGATGAGAAAGCTAACAAGACTTCTTAGAAAGCCAAAGCCAAGAAAGAAGGATGTAACATCGGACATGTGATTTTTGGAAGTTGTTTGTTGTTTGTCTGTTTTAAGTAGTGGTTGGAATGATCCTCATCTGAAGAAAATATCTTTCGAGGGATCCACCGACAGTTTTTTCTCATAATATCAACAAACAATATTATTATAGCTATTATGCCAAATTTGAATTTCTTGTATTATAATATCAGCCATCAATTATTACATCACGTCCACATATTATGAGATAGATAACTTCCGAAATGAAAAATAAATTAGGGAGTTCTCCTTCAATTATTATGTATTTGATGATTTTTCATATTTATGTCAGTGATGTCTGGACATATGCTGCTGCAGCTGTTCTTCATTGCCAGAATCTTGATTTTAACAAATTTGATTCATGAGAGATGCATATTTCAGCAGAAAGAAGATGAGATGTTACAAAGGGTAACCTCTATTATTCTTGAATCATCAATACAAAAATAAAATGTTACAAAGGGTAACCTCTATTATTCTTGAATCATCAATACAAAAATAAATTCATTTACATCCACAAGCTAAAATCAGGTTTTCAGTATAACCTGCAAGGCATTCGCCTAACCGGCAAGGATGGGGTTCCGACCCTCGTCGATTTTGACTACAAGCAAATGCTCTGGGTCCGAACCACTTGGTCCTTCAGCATACAGAGTAGGAAGATATGCTTTGTACGCTGGCAAGTATCTTGAAACGAAATCAAAAACCTCTTAATACAACAAGATGAGTACTGTGTATTCCAAGCATGGAACCACTCAAATCGAGAGACGAATAAATCTCATGTATACCTCCTCATCTAATCACTGTCGTGCGCACGGCCTGCGCCACTCCACAGATACCCATGTCGGCTGGAGCCGGTGTCATTGTGTGCGTGAGGAAGAAAGAAAAAAATGGTGTGAACCGCTGCTGTTTGGACGGGAGACAACCACCGTGCGCGAATGCTGCTTGCAGAGAACCGCCGCGCGCGGCTGCTGCGTCCTCAGCCCACCAGAAACCACTGTGTCGTGTTATTTGTTCTCGATTGCATTCAGTTTACAGATTGAATAAAAAATACTACATATCTAGTCTATTACAAAACCAAAAATAGAGAGGGGCCACGAGAACAAAAAATATACACGACAAAAATAAATTCATCCACAATAAATTAAATAACATGCATAAACTGATTATCAAAATAGTTATTTTCCGACAGAGCCATAAAATACAAACCTGGCTCTGATACCAATTGTAGGAACTGAGTCTACAATAGGCGATGTGAATCGCCATTTATTTCTTAACCCCAGATTCGATTTATGAAATATTAAAATAAATTCTATGATAAACAGTAAATGCCCTATGCATGCTCCTATTTAATTTAATGCGTAGATTCAAGGAATACCTCAACTCCTATGGATTGAATAACGACGGTAGATGGTTGATGGTGTTCCTACATATTTGATCTTCTGATCTGTTCCCTTGCTCGATCCGGGAATCTGGTGAGGATGCTCTACCGGATTGAAATTGCATTGGAGGAACTCAATTTCTCCTTTCCCTCCTACTGCAGTAGCCGCCGACTCTCTCACTCTCTCGAGGTTTTCAGTTTTGTGAGACTGTAAAACTTATGTGGGAAGTGAGAGAACTGATTTATTTATATAGATTTGGAGAATGGGCTATTAGGTTTAATAAACCCTAATGGGCTCTGAGCATTATTGGGCTAGACCAAGGATCAAATGCAAATAATAAAGTGAGTCTCAAATTAATTAATTCCATGTTCAACCCAGAACATAATTAATTAATAAACATTTATTCATGCCACCAGAGAATTAATGCTGACCTACCCCTTTATTACCACGTTATTAGGAACGGGTTACATTGACTTGGTTAATCCTCATATTTAAGGTTTCAGACATTCATTAATTAATTCAGCATATAACAATTAGTTGCAATTATTTAATCTCTTATTATTCCTGAGTCGTACCACTCAACCCTTATCGCTTATGCTTGAATCAATGATTCAGCCTGCAGGACTTAGCATAACGAACCTCATGAGCTTCTGAGGGAATGTCACCATCCTAAATTCAAACTAAAGAAAGCCCACACAAACTGTCATCACCCAATGTGCAGATATATATGAGTACATGTAAGACTCTCCACAATAGCAAGTCAAAGTGACAGTCAACCCATGTGTGCCCCTCAACTTTCAATAGATTTTAGATCCAACCAAGTTACCGAGATCTTTACTCATTCATATGTCAAGTAGAATGGTTCATCTCACTGTTGATCCTATCAATACATTGAGATGTACTGGTCACCCAAAGTAGTCAAGATAAACCACTTATGGACTTGTGTGCCGCAGCCTAAACCGATAACCAAACCAGAAACTGTCTCAACTGTGATAACTGTTTATATCTCGCTAGGTCGAACAATTTATACGATCTTCTGTGATCTCTTACACACCGTATGATCTCCCTATCGACGAGATAATTGGATGTGATTGTTCGCATCATATGATTGTTAATTCAGACATGAGTCATTTATTGTAACTCATTATATGATTACCAGTATATCAAATATAATATTTTTTAATATACCAATTATAATGCTTTTATGTATAAAATTCCAACAATGAGGGGGTGTTGAAGTTTTAGAGGGTTGAAGGTGATGAAAATACAAGCTGCAATCGAAGATGAAGAAGATAGCTGGATATTTGCATGAAGATACGAGCATGGAGAAGTTAAAGCATGATAAACCACCTTGATAAGTTTTTTTGGGTGTTGAGTTAATTGGAAAGTTTTTGCTTAGATTTTGTTATTTTCTTTTGCCACGTGTAAAGTTGGTGTTTCCTTCATGTATATATTTTAAGATTGTACGATCATTTTGGGTGTAAATAAAAATTACAGAAAATTGTTGCCCAAGTTTTTTTCTGTGCTGGCATCCATGTTTTTCTTCACAAGTTCTACAAACTTACCATCAAATTCAATTGAAAATTTAGAGCGAGAAACGGTAGAGCGGAAAAATGAAAATTGAAAGGAGATGGGAATATGCAGAAGTAGGATTATTAATCAAATTAATCCGTTGAGTTTTGGGTCAATCCTATCGTATTGTGTGTTAATCGACTCAGTTAAATTGAGTGAAAATTCTTTCGGACTAAAATTTTTTGACACTAACCCTAACTCTTTGATTTTTGGACTAGCTCGTTGGGCCAATAATTTTATTAATTAATTTTTATTTTTAATATTTGTTCACTGTTTTAATATTTTCAATAATAAAAAATAAATAAAATATTACTTCTCTCTTACAAAAAATGCAAAACACATTACAGATTTTTGTATAATGATAAATTTAACTATTAAAACTATATTATTCTTATTTTAACAATATTTGAATATGTTTTAACTTCACAAAATAATAAACTTAATTATGTATTGAATACTATTTGAACTAAATACACTTATATAACTTAAAACTTAATTAATAAATATAATCTTGAATATTAGAAGCAGATTTTAGTACTATAATTATGATAAATATATTATAAAATTAATCTGATTAATCGGGTCAACCCGTCAGGTTTGGGCTAAGCTATATCGGGCCTCAGTTATTCGGGTTAAAAACTTTTTGAGCCAAAATATTTTGATCCTAAATTGTATTTTGACTTGGATTAATCGGATCAACCTACAGATTTTGGGCTGAATTGATATCTCTGTGCAGAAGCAGCAGAACTTCTTCTAAATTTAGGGGGAACTGGGTCGGTAGTGAAACATCTGGGCCACACAACATGGACTTAAAGCCCAATAAATAAATATATTGAGAGAGAAATAAATCAATACATGCGATTATTTGTATACGAAACTTGAAACCAAGTGTTTATTTTCTGGAAAAATACTAGGGAGAGCCGATGAATACTAAATAAGTTGTTTGTTTATCATCCATGAAATACAATTAACAACAACTTTTTTTTACTTCAACCCAATCATAATAACATCAGCTTTAAAAAAAAAAAAAAAATCCAAAATTCTCCCAAATAGGTCAACCACTAATTTTCCTAACATAAAAAGTTACGTGGATCCCACTTTCTATTTTCTTTGATCTTTATTAATGGACCAATAGGATGGTCACATTTGTCTTCATTTTATTTATTAATTAAATTTATGTAAATATAATACTAAAATTAATATATCTTTTAAATAATAAAATATAAATAAATAATAAATATATCAAAATTCATGATTTTGGATTCTCTACAATTAGAGTATATATATAAAGCGGATTCGGTGAGAAAATGTTTGATTATTTTGTTGTTTGATTATGTTTTAATTGTTACTTGATTATATTTATAGATATACGTATTAATTATTGATAAGATTTATTATTTTTCTCATTGGATAATTTTTTATCATATGTTCTCATCTAAAAAAAATGCAAAATAATTAATTTAGTTCTAACAATATTTAATTATTCATTATAATTTAGTTAATAACTTTTCTGACAAAATAAATACGATCATATATTCCACTTTTTAATCCATTCACTTGCAAGTTTGTTTTAAAAATAAAATTAAATAAAAAACTATATATAATGGTGTGATTAAGTGGACATAAACTTTGTAAAATTATTGTAATTAGATTGAGTGATGTAGATAAAAAAGAAATTAATTAAATATTAAAGTGGGTTGGCGGTAGTGTGGTTGACCCGATTATTAATAAATATAATATAAATTCATATATTTATTTCTTTAATACTAAAATATTAAATACAATGTATACATATTATGCATAATATAAGCCATCATGTAGTTTTAGAAGCTAATGCAACAAGAGGAAAAGCTCTATGCGTAGTAATTCCAACACTCTCACTCATGTCCAAGATTACCCCATGAGGCAATTTCCAGTTGAATTCATGCAAAATATTTGCCAACACCAACTCTATCATAGTCATTCCATATGTCATCCCTGGACACTTCCTTCTCCCTGCTCCAAATGGAAGCCACCCGAAATTTGAGCTCTCAAACTCTGTCGAGGAGTTCAAGAATCTCTCCGGCCTAAACTTTTCTGGTTCGTCCCAAGATGTAGGATCCTTACCGATGGACCATGTATTAACCATCACCACCGTTCCCTTTGAAATATCGTATCCTCTTATGGTCACATCTTCACCTACTACCCTAGGTACTAACAAAGCAGCTGGAGGGTGGCATCGAAGAGTTTCCTTGATCACAGCTTTCATGTAACACATTTTTTCTATTTCATCTTCACTTATGCCCGTGTGTTTGTTTTTGACAATTTCTCTAACTTCATTTTGAAGTTTTTTCATCACAGTAGGGTGTTGCAAGAGTTCTGTCATCGCCCATTCTAGAGCTGTGGATATGGTATCAGTCCCACCAGCTATTGCATCCTGCAAGTATCATACGATACGGTCATATCATAAATATAAATATACGTGTGAACATGCACATTAATATTAACATGATATGATCATACTTACAATTAATAATGATTTGATACTTTCTCTTCCAATAGGATCACCAGTTGTGTCTTCGTTGTGAATCTCAAGTAGGGTATCAATGAGATTGTCTCTTTCTCTCCCCACCACAGTCTCATCCTTTCCGTTTTCAACGCGTTGTTGGATCAAATCCTCCAAAAATTCATCCATCGCTTTTGTTATCTTGTCCATTCTTTTATCCACACCACGAGCACGATCGATCCAACCGAGCCATGGAATGAAATCACCAACACTGATAGTCCCCAAGAGCTCCATAAAATCAACCAGCAACTGCAGGAGCTTCTCATTTCCCAATTTAGAGCCAAAAGCTGATCTACAAATCAAATCATTGGTGAACTCACCAAACATCTCACTCAAATTCACAGGCCCTTCTGATTCTCCAATCCTTTTCAGCAAAAGGGTCGTTTCATCTTTCATTATGGGACGGAAAGATTGGACCTTTTTCTTGCTGAGAAGCTGAAGAACTAATATGCTCTTCAGTTTTCTCCAATAATCGCCGTAGGGTGAGAAGGTGATGTTTTTAGCATCATAGACCAGTTTCTTGAAAGCCTTGTATTGAGGGCGGTTAGCAGAGGAGACATCATGAGTTTTCAAGATTTCAAAAGCTACATCGGCTGAGGAAACAATCAGAATGGGGACCCTGCCGAAGTGAAGTAGCATGAGCGGGCCGTGCTTTTGGGCCATGATATGAAGATTCCGGTGAGGCAGTGAGCCAAGTTGGTGGAGGTTTCCGAGAATTGGAAGCCTTGGTGGTGATGGTGGTGGATTCTTGTTCCTATTTTTCCGAGTATTGTGCTTTTGAAACCATTTTGTTGTGGACCATAAAAGGAATAACGATAAGAAAGCTGGAAATATGAAAGGATGCAATTTGATTTCACTCATGACGTAGAGGAGAGAAAGGCTTTTGATGTTCATAATTTTCATCATACAAATTTCTGCACTTTATAGCCTAAAGAAACGTAAACGAGTTGATGAATTCAAAAGTAGCAAATCTAACACAAGATGTGTTAACCAATTCATGAAAATTGCTACAAATAAAAAATTTATTGGCATTAAATTATTAGATGAGATGATAAATATTTTTAAATAAAAATTCACTTAAACTGTCCTTTAAATAGAATACTGATTTGTCATATATTCGAATAGTTCTCTTTGTATCTATAGTTGAGGTTGTACCCAAAAATGATTATTATTAGGCAAAAACTTGCGTTAGGCAGGCCTAAACGGTTTAGGCGGGTTTTATCCTACCCAAATGGGTTCACCCATCCCAAATAGGGTATATTATATGGGTTTGGGCTTGGGTTAATGGATAAAACCCGCTTAAAGCTTGGGTTAATGGATAAAACCCGCCTAAATCGTTTAGTCCTGCCTAACCCAAGACCTTCCCTTATTATTATTATTATTATTATTTACATATATCTTCTCGTATTATTTATAAATATATATCTTTACATAATGTATTTCTAATTTATTTTTTCAAAAAATATATATTCATTTTTATTATAAGTTGAATGCTTTAAGTTCAATATCACATACAAAAATATTAGGTACAGCCAATATATTAATTATTACAAGATTAGAATTGCTAGTAATATCTATATATATATATACTAAAGCAAACAAGTTATCTAATAATTGTTCCCGTTCAAAATATATAAATATTAATTTAATATTTTCATTTTTTTTGTTACTTTAAATAGTTAATAGAGGCATATTAGTATTTTGTATTATAAAAATGCCAACAATTCCATACTTTGATTTTTAAACATTAGTTTAGTTTGCTTTATTTTTTTGTGTTAATTTAATTTTTTATTTATGCATTTTTCTTCTTCTTAGTATTAAAAATATCAAACCGTCACAAAATAATGAAGCATGCATGTTTATCAGCAATTAATAACATAATTTAAATTATAATTAACAAATTATGCGTATATATTTATTAACATCTACGGAAGTAAAGGTAATTAATTCAAAATATAAAAAATACAATTAATTGCTATTCAATTAACAAATAATACTGAAAAAACAACATTAAGATAAATTTAAAAATAACAACAATATGGTAAAATTGGATTCATATAAATAATTATATGTAATAATGTAAAACTATTAAAACAATATTATAAGTAGTTTTTTTTATATTTTAGATGATATTTGATTTTTATCTTTTTATTCTCTTTTTATAAAACAATTGTACAAGTAATTTATTTTTTATATTTTTTATGTAGTACAAATAAATTCATTAGACACTTATTTCATTAGCTAAGAGTAGTATTCAAATAATTAAATTCAACTACTTCACAATGTACCCGTACTATTTTTTATTTTTCATTTTATTTTTGTAAATAATAAATAGTTATTAATGATATTTTTTCATAATAATGATATTAATGATATATGTGTGTGCATATGAGATCTATAAAATTCACAACTGCACCCATTATTTAACAACAACAAGATATAAAATTCATTGAAGAATTATTTCATTTTATGATATTTTTTTTATAAAAAATGGATAGATTATATAACATGTCTAATTAAAAGTAGATACATCAGAATATATGTATATTTATAACTTTCTCATATGTTAATATTCACAACTAAACTTGCAAGGTTGTCGTTTAAAATTCAATGGTTACTATTTTTTGCGGATAAAAGTTGAGGTTAATCAATAAACAAATTAGTCTATTTTTTAAAAATCATATTTTCAATCATAGACAATTAATTTATATTGTTGTTTCATAAACAACGTGCTATAGTGGACTTACAATTTTAATTTGTAAATCTAACAACTTTTAAGCAACTTTTAAAATACAATACTTAATATATATTTGTTTATTTATTTAATTACAATATTTTCGTGCTAACGTGCGGTGTTATTCTAGTTTATATATATATATAAAAAAAAAGAGAGAGAAATATCCGTGCGTCATCCTTTAAATTCAAATTTATTTTTAGTTTTTCTTCTATTTTCCAAATTTTACTTATTGGATTGTTTAAGCATTAAATATCCAAGTTTGCAATGAAAAAGCAACATTGTCTTTAATGATTTTTCTTTGAGAAAGCAAAAATACAAGGAATATATTGGTCAATTTCTTGGTATGAGATATTTTTCTACAATATGTTAATTTGGTCATTCTTAGAAAATAAAAACTCGGTGGACCCAATTATTATTGTATATTATTTAATTACTGTGAATTTTCTTTATTAATATTATATTTTTAATTATATAAATAAAAATTATTTATATTATTTTATTTTATTTGTAATATTGACTTTAAAGATTAAGTAACAATTACTCCATTTAATTAAAGCTTATGAGGCTATTGCGCATAGGGGTAAATCCTAAACCGTTGCGTAGGTCGGCGGAATTTACATGAAGTTCTATGTATGGTGAACCCACATTGGTTAGTATTAACTAGCTACTCCCTAGAATAAAAAATTTGCAAGCATCCAATTGTGTTCGTTGATTATTTTAAGTTATTCATTAATGTTTTTTTTTCGAATATAGTAATTAAAATATTTTATTTATAATTAAGAAATCATGTTTTTTACCTTTTTTTAATTATTTGGATGTGTGAATTTAAATAAATGTAATACTGTTAATTTTTTGTTTTTTTTAAATCATACGAAAAATATTGAATTCGATCTTTCATTCCCATATCTCTAACTAAAACTATAAGTACTCACTATCGATATATTTGTAAAGAAAAAGGTTGATCGTAATCTTAAACTATACTAATTTGCTGTTTGCACGGTATGCTGTGTATACACATTTTTATTAATAATTTACTATTAAATATATCCTATTTATTTTGCAAATCTATAGTACTAAAATTTTAAAAGTTGATTAGTTAAAAGTTATGCTTCAAATTAATCTACTAATTTCTGTATGGTATGAACCGCAGACTAAATTGTTTTCTCAATAAGGGTGTATACTTTAAAAAATATTCAATCAGGACCATTTGTTATACCCTCTTGAATGATCATGATAAGTTATGAGCATATTTTTGGGTAATATTAATTAATAATAATTGTTGTTTCAAGATCAATTTATACACTCGTCCAGATAATATTTTTTTATGTTCACTAATAAATTGATTTGTTGCAGCATCCTGACAAAATGTAGAAAATTATGTCAGTAACGCCCCCAACTGACCTTCCTAATTTGGGGTCGCGTCACATTGATGTTTCAGGTTTTGCCAAACATTTCTTTACTCAAGTAAGTAAACAAGCGGAAGATTAAGTAATAAAAAGATATTCAGAAATAAAGTAAATCGTACTTCGAGTCATAAGTTTAATTAAAAGTATTTAAACAGTATTCAGAACTGGGAAGGAAAAGTCAGAGAGTGTAGCGGCGTGTGTGATGCGTGGCGGAGATATGCATATGGAGATGCATATCTCAGGATCTATACGTTTACAAAAGTCAGCTGCTCTGTTTACACCCCTGCTCGCTCAACCTGCGTATTTTAGAAATAATACGAGGGGCTGAGTACTAACGTACCCAATGAGAAACATGCCCGAAAACATACATTATATAGGAGACATGCTATGCAACTCACACAGATAAACACGGGGTTTTGTTGAAAGGAACCGTGCTATCTAAAACATTTTATTTTGTGCGCATCTAAATATGTTATTATATCTGTTATCATTTTTGTAACTGGAAGCTGGCCCACTTCCAAGTTACGATGATTAGTTAGGAATGATTTAACATTCAACTCACTTTCATCTAAGTGCTCTAATTTCGGAACACACTTCAAGATCCGATCGTATTTATAATCATTCACTTTCTCACAGAGTTTAAGGTCACTACCATTTCACCCTTCACATTTCTTTCCAGGGTTTAAGGTCACTACCATTTCACCCAAACTTGCATATTAAGGTAGCTAACCTTTCACAATTAATAAGAGTAGCGCATGTACAAATATTACATGGTTCTTGTCTTATTAATAACTCTCTGTTGTTAGCTTTCAACAGAGGACAAATATAACAGCACAAAAACATGCATAGCAATTCTCAATTTAAAACAAAGCAGTTTACACATTTTGAAAAGGAAAACCACGCATTTGATTTTATACTGAAATAGTTTCCAACCTGATAATTGGCTTTAGATATAGATGCTTCTTGGCTAGTACGAGCTGACTGACCCTCGCTTTCAATTTCCTACAATCAGTAAGGGATACCCAAGTCAGAACGGATGATCTAGGACAATAATCACTAAATCGTAATCATTCGAGACTCAAAAGAATTAATACTGGATAACATGTAAATGGATTTCTCTTTTCATGCCTCTGTGTCGACCGACAGGGTTCTGTGTCGGTCGACACACCCTTGGTCGACACATCCTTCTCGGTCGACAGACTTTCTGTCGACATAGCCTATGTCGACTATTCCTGTCGATCGACATGTCTTCTGTCGATCGAAAGGAGTATGTCGATCAAATCCCCCGACTGTGTCCTTGTCGGTCGACACAATCCTTGTCGACCGACAGAGATGCTCGACATACCCTCGTTTGAACTTCTTGTGTCGACCGAAACACTTCCTGTCGATCGGCAGGAGTGCTTGATCGACTATCCGACAGAAGGCTTCCCTGTCGATCGACAGGAGTCGTCTTCCTCGCGGGTTCTTCACGGCTGAATCTGCAACCTCCGGTAACTCGCCGGATTCAGCTCCGATCACACATGCAATTATACCAAACGACTCCCCAGACTACAAGGATCTCAAATATACCAACCAACACCAAAATATACAAGGAACGAGGGAAAAGGAGGAGAGCTCACCGGAGTTCTCAAAGTTGACGGCGACGGTGGCTTTTCCAGCGACCAATTACTCATCTCAGACTGTCCGAACACTCCTCACACGATGGGGAACACTTCTACATCGTCAAAACACAGATTCGAGCTCGATTAAGCAAGATTCAACAATTAAACTCGAAATTTATCTCAATTAATCACCTTACCTTCTCTCTAGGTTTTCTCCGTCCACACTTAACTTCACGACGGCTGCTAGATATCAATACGAAGCTCGCGAGACAGGCTTTCGAATGGTGGTGGTGGCTCGTCGAATGGTGGCCGGAGGCGGCCAGAATCTCGCCGCAAAGAAGGCTGACGGTTTGGTTTGAGGGTGGGGAAGTTCTCTCACTATCTTTCTCTCTCTTAGTTATAATATAAGGCAAAAAGCTTAAATTATGATTCTCACCCCACTTATATACTCCTCTCTCACCATATAGCATATATAATTCTAGGTATGATCATAATCCAACATAATTTCATGATTTAATCCACCTTATAATATAACAAATCCACCAAAAATATCATATCTTATTTCCCAAATCATCAATCCATCTCATCATCACCAAATAATTCTTGATAATTTCTTCAAGATTAAACAAATAACCAAGCTCAATATTAAGATTGAATCATCCAAATCGAAATTAATACAATTTCGAATACTCTAGAATTACCGAAGTTCACTTTATTAATAAATCTGGCATTACAAGCTTAATTAAGTTTGGGGTGTTACATCCCCTCACCCTTATAAAATTTTCGTCCCGAAAATTACAAAGCTTCGAAAAGCTCAGGATATCTCTCCTTCATTTTATCTTCCAGCTCCCAGGTTGCTTCTTCACGCCCATGGTGACTCCAAAGCACCTTTACGAGCGGAATGGACTTATTCCTTAATTCCTGAATCTTGTGGTCTAAGATAGCTTCCGGGCGTTCTTCATACTGTAGGTCTGGGCTCAGAACCACTTCCTCCTGTCGTATCACATGTCTAGGATCGTAAACATATTTCCTCAGCTGAGATACATGGAATACGTTATGAATATTGCCCATGCTCGGGGGTAAGGCTAATCTGTACGCTACTGGACCAATGCGCTCGAGTATCTCATAAGGTCCCACATAGCGCGGTCTCAGTTTACCTTTCACTCCAAAACGCACTATTCCTCTGGAAGGTGAAACTTTGAGGAATACTTTATCTCCCACCTCGAAACACAATTCTGCCCTTCTAGAGTCGGCATAGGACTTCTGCCCACTCTGAGCTTCCTTGATCCTTCCTCTGATTTGCCGGACTATCTCGATCATCTCATTTACCGCATTCGGGCCAATGACTCTTCGCTCTCCCACCTCATCCCAATATAGAGGCGAACGACATTTCCTTCCGTACAAGGCTTCATATGGAGCCATTCCAATTGTTGCCTGATAACTGTTATTATAGGCAAACTCAATCAGAGGCAAGATTGGTTCCCAACTGTCTCCTCGGTCTAAGACCACCGTTCTTAGCATATCCTCGAGAGTTTGGATTGTCCTTTCAGATTGTCCATCTGATTGAGGATGAAACGCCGTACTAAAGTTCAAGCGAGTCCCCAATTCTTGTTGTAAGCTCATCCAAAAACGAGATGTAAACTTTGCATCTCTGTCAGACGTAATAGATTGCGGCACTCCGTGCAGTCTGACTATCTCTTGGACGTAAATCTGAGCTAACTTATCTGACCCATAGTTCACTTTTATCGGCAAGAAATGAGCACTTTTCGTCAGACAATCCACTACGACCCATATTACCGTGTTCCTTTTTTGTGACCTCGGCAACCCTGTTACAAAGTCCATGGTGATATGTTCCCATTTCCACTCAGGGATGTCTAACGGTTGTAACTTTCCATACGACCGTTGATGTAATGCCTTAACTTGTTGACACACCAGGCATTTTTCCACGTATAAGGCTACATCCTTCTTCATACCGTCCCACCAGTACTTGGTTTTCAAATCTCGATACATCTTAGTACTTCCTGGGTGAGCGGTATACGGCGTATCATGAGCCTCGCTCAAGATTTCATTTCTCAACTCTTCGCTGCTCGGCACTAAAATTCTATCCCGAAACAATAATGCACTGTCAGATGCTTCCCGGTATACTCCTACTAGCTTGACCTTCAGCTTTTGGCGCAATTTCTCAATCTCTGTATCTCCTTTCTGTGCCTCAATGATTTTCTCTCTCAAGTCCGGCACTACTGTCAAAACTGCTAAATCACACCTCTTCCTTTTTGAAGGCGATATCACCTCTAAACTGAGCTTCTCAAATTCCTTAATTAATCTGGTTTCCCTCGTAAGCATACAACCTAGCTGTGCTTCTCCTTTCCTGCTCAAGGCATCGGCTACTGAATTTGCCTTGTCTGGGTGATAATTGATTGTTAAGTCGTAATCATTCACGAGTTCTAACCATCTCCTCTGCCTCATATTCAAGTTCTTTTGTTCGAAGAAGTACTTCAAAATCTTGTGGTCTGTGAATATGGCACACTTCACCCCATATAGATAGTGCATCCAGATTTTCAACGCATGGATTACGGCTGCTAGCTCCAAGTCATGAGTCGGGTAATTCACCTCATGCGGCCTTAACTGCCTTGACGCGTAAGCTATCACCTTACCGTCCTGCATCAATACACAACTGATAAGTGCGCTATTTCGTTCACTTATCTATGGATTTTCTCGTTGTTTTGATAGATTTAGGGTGTGTTTACTTTGAATTCTGAGCATCGCATGACTTTTGTACCTAATTTGCTTGTCATGCTGAAAAATACAGGTTTTTAGAGAGAAAATTGGCTAAGTGAGAAAAAGAGCCGTGTGGTGAAGACCTCTGTGTCGATCGACTGACATTGTGTCGATCGAAACAGAGGCACATGAAGAATCGAGAGTTCAAGGTGTTGGGATATGTATACTGAAAAGCATAATTGATTAAGCATTTGTATACTGGCTTTCATTATGTTGATACATTAAACAAATCTCGCTATCTGATAATGTGAACATACAACGAACTATAATATCCTTTTATCTCGTGGAAAGGGATGGCCATATGGTGTGTTGTAGATCACAAGAGGATCATATGGTTCGCTTGACCTAGCGAGATATAAAGAGTATCACAGCTGAGACGGTCCCTGGATAGGCTGTCGGTTTAAGCTGCGGCACATCAGTTCATAAGTGGGCTTATCCTGGCTACTTGATGTGTCGGTACATTCTTATGTATTGATGGGATCAACAGTGGGATGCGCCGTTCTCATTGACATATGAACGAGCCAGATCCCAATATACTTTCTTTGATCTGAAACCCTACTGAAGGATAAGGGGCACACATGAGTTGACGACACTTTGATTTGCTAGGGTGGCGAGTCTTACATGTACTCTCATATCTGCATCTTGGGTGTTGGCAATCTGTGTGGGGTCTGCTTAGTCTGGATGTATGGTAACATATCCGTTTCAGGATGGTGACATTCCCTGATGAGCTCACAAGGTTCTCTATGCTAAGTCCTGCAGGCTGAATGATTTGTTCAAGCATATGAGATAAAGGTTGAGTGGTATTATTCAGGAAATAAGAGATTAATTAATTCTGGTTGATTGTCATATAAACCAAATTAATTAATGAATGTCTGAAACCTTAAATATGTGGATCAAGTTAGTTTGGTGCAACCCGTTCCTAATAACGTGGTAATAAAGGGGCGAGTCAGTATTGTTACCGTGGTGAAGGTTAAAACAATACTTTATTAATTAATTAATGTTCTGGGTTGGACATGTGAGAATTAATTAATAAAAGAGGGCCCACTTTATTATTTGCATCTGATCCCTGGTCTGGCCCACACACTGCTCAAGCCCATTAGGGTTAGGGTTTTTCATTAAACCCTAACACTATAAATAGCCAAACCCTAGATCAGAATTGCATGTGATACACAATCTCAGTATACAGAGAGAGAGGGCGGCGGCTAGGGCATTCAGGAAGGAGGGATTTTCTCTGATCAAATCCTCCGGCTGAATCAACTTGGTAGAATAATCCTCACCAGATTTCCAAGGAGCAAGGGATACAGATCAGAAGATCAGATCTGTAGGAACAAAAGGAGAGAGAGCCATCGATTTCTTCAAAGGGAAGAAAGCCATCGTTTTGTTCGTATTCCGCTTCAGATCTGAACGTTTCTTCACCGTTATCATACTCCGATCTGTCCTGTAGATCAAACGGTGAAAAAGGTACAAACCCTAATCCATCCTTGTACAATTAATATTGTAGGAGCATGCATAGGCCTCGCATGGTTTATTTAATTGTATTTATTTTTGATACCCTAAGAACGATCCTGCGAATTGAATAACAACTCGTGTTGTTAATCGTAGACTCAAACCCTACA
>JAPKLW010001636.1:152255-170478 GCA_026898455.1 Plectranthus barbatus | reverse complement strand
ATTTGAAAACATGCCTCGTAAAGTGAACTATGGAATTGATTATGATGGTTATGGCGATGACGATGACTATGACTATGAGTATGATTATGATGATGAAGTGGAAGAAAATGGTGAGCCTTCTTTCCCTTCCACTTTGAAAGGAAATAAAAGAGATGATGATGTGTATAGTTTAGCAGTTCGTTTTTGTAGTTTTCTTCCAGTTAAAGTAGAATATTTGTGTCCGACATTGTTGCTTCTCGCACCTTGTGTTCGAGGCAGATTTTCTTTTTCTTTTTCTTTGAACCCACCAAGTTTTCAAGTTCATATGATTCCTGATTATGTTATTGAGGAGCTTTGAACTCAAACGGATATTCTATGTTTTTGATATTAAGTTCGATGTGACTTTTCAGCTTTTGAAAGATATAGTTCATTATGCACACATCACGTCTCTTTACTGGTTTATGATAGGTGTGGCAGCTAAGAAAATGCCTATAAAAGAAGCCTGCAGCATGACCGTGGTCTGGCGATGCCCAATTTGTACCTACGATAATGAAGATAGTATGTCTGCTTGCGATATATGTGGAGTTTTACGTAACCCTTTGGTCAAGGCTAATATCAAAACTGACCATGTTACAGGTACAATGCACGTAACATGTGTTTCTCTCCTTTTGTTTTTCATGTTCGTTATTATCTTTTAGTTTTTTATATAAATTGCTTGTTTTATTGAGTTACATGCATAAGTGCAGCACACTGCCCTCTAGGCTTCTTATTGCATTTCCTTCTAAATTCAATTAAATTGTGTCTGAGTAGTCTTTGAAATCTGATTGCAGGAATTACCGATTCTGCATAAACTATCTTCTTTCTAATTTTATCATGGGATAGATTTGATTGGCGAGTGTGTAAATTCTTTTTCCATAGCTAGATTAATTATTTTAAAACAAATAATTAATGTTGCATGGGAAGCAATACTAGTACTAGTTACATTAAATGCAAAGACGTGGGAAAAAAACCAATATCATGAAAACTGTGTAGTTATTGTGGCTATAATTAGTCCACATCATCCATACAATATAACTTTTGGTCAATAAATTGTTGTGGCGGTAGTTTTTCATTTTGAAATTCGAATTTGAATTTCAACCATTACAGATTGGTGCTCTATAAATATCCTTATTTTTATTTTTGTTCTGAAATACCCTTATTTTTATTTTTGTTCTGAAAAGCTACATCGTTTCTTGATTATGGTTCATCATTCCTTAGCATTATGCATTACTAATAGTTTCTGTCGCTTCTGGATTTAGTTTCAATTTTTTTTTACCTGACTTATTCTTATGCAGCATAACATCAATCTTCATCAGCTTCATACAAATTTTGCAAATGTGGTAAGTTTTTAACATTGCATATAACTTGGTCTCTTTAAATATTAAATTATTTCAGGTCTGGGCATTTCTAACTTTAGACTTTTCTACCTAATATTTCCTGATTTAAAGAAAATAGAGGAATGACGAAAAGATGTTGAAGGTGAGGGTAAGAAATATGTTTTGATCAATTTTTAGTTGATATCCTTATTTTCAAGAGTAAGTTTTTTAAAGAAAATAATGACTTTCTATATTTTTATTATTATAATTTTTTCTCACTCACGAAAGCTCACCCCGCCATTGTTGCAACTCCACCGGTCCCGTCCGTGTTGTGACGTTGGTCGTTGCTCCTTTAACTCCACCAAAGCTCACCCCGCCACTGCTGCAGCTCCACCAGTTCCGTCCGTGTTGCGTCATTAACCGCTGCTCCTTTAGCTCCATTTCGTTGGAACATTCGTGCATAACAAAACTGTTGCTCCACCATTATAAGCAAACTTAGATTCCAACAATCATGCATAACGAAACTACTGCCTCACCATTTTAAGCCGACACAATCCCTGCACCACCTTAGTTCAAATATGTGTATTCATTATTGTTTACGTTGAACTTGAAAAAATATGGAGATCTTTGGAAATAAGTGAAAAAGGGTTGGAAGCTTTCGCCTTCTTACACTGGTGAAAACAGTTATGGCAAGAAAATATATTCGTAAACATTAAACTAATTTAAAATGAAAGGGTGAAAGTTTTACCTTTGAAAAAATGTTGAATAGAAAACTCTGTGAATCCATTGAATAGATCGAAAAATTAAGGAGAGGTCAAAATAAAAAAAAGTAAAGTAATTCATAGTTGTAAAGACAAAAAAAAACTGACTTAAACAGTAGCATTAAAAACATCAGGAATAGAAAATGGATTGTAAAAAATGAGAGACAAACGTGTAAAAGTGAAGTAGTTGATCTGAGTGGGACATGTGGAGAAAGAGAAGAGTGTCACGATGAATTTAATATATAAAATACATACATACATACTCGGTGATGCAGTACATATTATATACTCCTTCCGTCCCGCTATATTAGGCACACTTTCCTTTTCGGTCCGTCCTATTTATTAGGCACATTTCCGAAAATGGAAAAAATTTAGCAAATCCTAATTAAAATTAACTACACCCTAATTTACCTCCCTACCCCCACTAAAATCTAAAATCTCAACCCTACCCCTCACAACCCTAAATCCTCACCCCCAAACATATGCCTCATTTTCTCTCGATGCTCCTCTCATCTCACCTCTCACCGCCGCCCTCTCTCATCGTCGCCTCCCACCGCTGCCCTCCTCTCATCGCGACGACTCCGCCCTCACCCTCGCCTCTCACCGCCGCCCTCCTCTCATCGTCGCCCTAAAACCTCACCCTCGCCGTCGCTTTTGCTTGCAGCGACGACTCCGCCCTCACCCTCGCATCTCATCGCCGCCCTCCTCTCATTGTCGCCCTAAATCCTCACCCTCGCCGTCGATTTTGCGTGCAGGCGACGACTCCGTCCTCACCCTCGCCTCTCACCGCCGCCCTCCAGTCATCGTCAAGGAAAATCGGTGGAAGGTGCTGCGGATCCGTTTCTGCTGCGGATTTGTGTGGTTTGTGTTGCGGATCCGTTTCTTGGATTGGTGTGATTTTTAATTTGTGTAGTTAGTCCTGCGGATCCGTTTTTGATTTCCGATTGCAAAAGGGAGTAAAGGGTGAGTTCAAACGTTTTGGTCTTTGGTATTTTTTTTTTTTGGTTATGTTGAAGGGAATGCAGACGGTTTTCATCGCTCACATTTTTTTCAGATTGGCGAATTTTCCACATTGGCGAAGAAAATTTTCCATATTAGCCAAGGAAATTGGGATGAAAATTATGATGAAGGAGAAGAGGATATCTCTGTAAATTGTACATTAAAATTGTTAATTAGTGTAATTTTTAATAATATTTTACATACTAATATATCTTTAACTTTACTTTTCTTGGTTACTGTACCAACTCCCTCCGTGCCTAATATAATGGGACGGAGGGAGTATTTATGAATTGTCAAATATAGCTATGTCTACTATTATTGTTAATTCAAAACTTTAAATAATTTCTTTTTATGATTTGCACATAATTATTACTCCTTCTATCCCATTGAAATAGTCTCATTTTCATTTTTTGTCTGTTCCATAGAATTGTTCTATTTTCCTAAAATGATAAATTTTTCCACACTCATCAATAAAATATTAATTTTACTACATCACAACTCTTAATTTCCGTGCCGAAAAGAAATGAAACTACTTTAAATTTATCCAAGTAAGATTGGTGTATGTCAGTTGACTAAAACTCTCATCTAGTGGTGGCCATTTGGAATCGGAACCGCCGGAACCGGCCCGGCGGTTCACAATTCCGAACTGGAACCGTCCAAAATGGTTCAGAACCGGAACCGTAATTGTTTTTGAACGGGCCGGTTCAGGTTCAAGAAATAGCCCAAACCGGCGGTTCCGGTTCCGAACCGTTGAAAATATTTTTTAAAATTCGAAAATCGACGAATCAGAGAGCGCCACGTGTCCCTGAAAAAATTAAAAAATATATATTTTTCGAACCGCCGGTTCCAAACCGGAACCATGTCAAACCGAAACCGCCGGTTCCGGTTCGGAACCAGGACCGTAACTGTTTTCTCAAGGGCCGGTTCCGGTTCCAACTTTCTGGAACCACCGAACCGGCGGTTCCGAACCGGAACCGACCCGTGGCTACCACTACTCTCATCTACACTCTATAATTGAATGTTTATAATGACATTTAATGAAGTTGTTTTAAACATAACAAACAATTTTATTTATTATTCAATAATATTACAGATAATGTAATGAATCAGTAACCCTCATTTAATTGTGGTACATTTTTTCTTAAATTATTATTATATTTAACATTATTAAATCATACAAGTCGCGCGTAATTATTAGTTTAGAAAAAAGAAAAAAAAACTCACTGTTATGAATTTTTATAAAACATCTTCACACACACATATATAGATCAATAATATATTTTTATTTTTTCATTAAATATATATATATTAATAATTTATATACATATTGGAGATTTAGAAGGACAGATGTCAATCGTATATATGCATGTTGTCCCGTAAATAATTATTTACATTTTGTATACTTCTTATTTACATCTTAATATACTAACATGTACTATTATTAACATATTAGTAATTTGGATTAGGTAATTGATTGAATTTTTTCGATCGAATAATGTTAAAATTAAGTTATATAGATATTGAATAAATAATTTTTATTAAAATATTGAGTATACAATTTTTGTTATGATGCATAACAGAGAAGGAAGTATTGCATATCACATAATAGAGAAATTAATTAACATATAAGGGTGTTGTCTTTAAGATTAACTATATAAAAAATATATTTGTCTGCAAGATAAATTATAAAACTAAGTTTTGAGTAAATTATTAGCTAATGAATAAGAGAGCAGCTTAATGGAAATAAACAAATAAATTCAAGCCAAATTATACAAAATTTATATTATCTTTAACTTCATTTCACTATCTTTTAACTATTTTAAATTATAAAAATAAGAGATGTAAATAAGATTAACGCACACAATATTTAATATTTTTCATATATCTTTAAACACTATGTAATTAGTAATATTTTAAGCAAATTATTTATCATATCTTCATTAAAATGTGTGGTAGCGATTGATTGTATTGAAACAAAAATTATTTCTTCATATAATAGATTTTTATTAAGATTTATCATATTCGGATTGTTATTGCATTAACACATTAAGAATTTAATTTGTATCGGATATGAATTCGATATTATGCATATAACTGTCAATATACTAATAAATAATATTTTATTTCATTAATTTTCACAATAACTCAATAGCTATCAAATTTAAATTTCTTTATTTATGTTAATGTAATTTGATTAGACTTAAGAACTCTTAAAACATTAATTATATTTTTTGTGTTAATCATGTCAAATTATTATTGGATTCTTATTATTTTATTTGTTTCAATTTTTATCAAATGTTAACAAATAATATTTTATTGGATCCTTATCGTGTTTTTATTTGAGCTTAAGTCATTAGATTTAGATTCAAATTAATCATTCTCTTAATGGATAGGATAGTATTGTATTTTAATAGGTGGACACAATAAATATCTAAATTGTCACTTTTGAATTCAAGAATTTCAATTTAGTAAATAATATTATTCACAATATTACTTTAATTAGGATATTTTTATATTTTTAAGAACATTGAAGTATTTTAATGAATAACTTTTAAATTGACATGATATTTATAATTAATTATTTGTTCGCGCATCGTGTAAATCTAGTTGTAAATAAATGAAATTTATTTGCTTTAATATATATATAGATATAGATATAGATATTTGAATAAAATATTTAAGTCTAAAGACCCAAATTCAAAATACCTGATCCCTAATTCTGATTTGCGAAAGAGGCGACGGCGAGGACTACAATTATCGGTCCAACGGTGACTCCTACGCCATAGCCATTACGCGGCGCCACCCCACCCCACCGGACACCACTCTGCGAGCCTCCGTCCGCGGTGACTCCCAGCCACCCAGACGAACGACTCCGACTCCGACTCCGACTCTCCGAGGTACGACGCACGAACCCCGGTCGGTTTGGTACTCCCTCAGCCACACGACCACACCCATCCATCCCCTGACTCCGGTGACCCCAGCCACTCCCTCCGGCGAGAATTAAATTCGATTTATTTTTTGTTCTTATTCAAATGCTGTCGCTGTTTCGATTTATATATGGGACACAGACTACTGAGAACTGATTTGTTCTGCTGGTGACATGAATACTCAGTGAGCCTTGATGGCTTGATAAGTCCTGTAGTTTGATATCTGGATTGTTGTCTGCTGGTGGCAATTGTTTGATATCTTGATTGTTGTCTGCGTACTTCTCTATTTCTCAACGGAGTTATATTAGATCATTTCAATTTCCATTATGCTTCTTCCTGCAATCACCGGAAAAGTAGGCTGTTTGTGATTGCTCAAAAATGTCCCAAGCCTCTGAACATTGTGCTTTGCAACATGAGAATGTGGTGGACGAACTGAAGAGGTTGGAGGATAATAATGGAATTGAATATGTGGCCGAGGAAGAGGATGAGGATGAAGATGCAGATTTCAATCCTTTCCTGAAAGAAACCAATTCATTAGAAGCTTCCTCTAGCTTGAGTTCTGAAGTTGAAGATTTAGAAGTGGCTGTTGCTGATAGTAATGAAAAGCTCTGTGCAGCCATTGGCAGCAAGTCCGAGAAAAAATATCAAGATACTGGTGGTAATGTCGAGAATGGTGTAGAACTTGTGATGCAAACTGAACTTTCTTCCGTAAAAGAATGTGGGAGAAACACAGACTTAGCTTATTCTTCGGCTACTGACAAGGAGTCTGCATTGGTAAATCTATCTGATAATGGATCACTATTTGACAAGGAGAGTGGATTTACCAGTATGGTAGATATAAGCTGTGCTGCAGATTCCAGGAAATCGTTGGTGGATATGAATACCGAGGGTGCCATCTCTATGCGAACTAGGGCTCGTTATTCTCTTGCTAGTTTCACACTTGATGAGCTTGAAACTTTTCTTCAAGAAACTGATGATGAAGATGATTTCCAAAATGTTGATGATGAAGCGGAATATAGAAAGTTCCTAGCAGCTGTTTTAAGAGGGGATGGTTCCCAGAATTTGCTAGAGAGTGCAAATGCTGATGAGGATGAAGAGAATGATGCCGACTTTGAGCTTGAACTTGAAGAGGCACTAGAAAGTGAACCAGAGGAGGTTGAAGTACGACGAATTACTAGACAGAATAGATGCAAAAAAGCCTCCCATGAACGCAGCAAGAAGCTTTCTGGACAGTCAAATAGACCGTTGCGACCACTCTTACCGTTTGCGCCAGTTGCATCGTTTTCAGGTGCAGATGGGAAACAGCTCACGCCCACCATTCCTTCATCCTATATGCCTCCTGTAAATAATGGCTACACCTGTGGTTTCACCCCACATCAGATAGGACAGTTGCATTGTCTAATTCACGAGCATATACAACTACTCATTCAGGTTTTCTCTATAAGTGTTCTTGAGCCTGGGAAAAGCCATATTGCTTCTGAAGTGAAGGAATTAGTTGTACAGATGCTTCAAAAACGAGATCAAGCACTGGCATGGAGAACGGTTCCATATCCGAAATTTTGCTTCTTACACCCGTACATCCATCCATCTGTGTCAGACGGTATTGAGAACACCATGCTATCTAAAGATGGCAATGATAATGTACATCAGAATTTTCCTCATGGGAGTATCAGAGAGCTTCATTCTGATATTGATTCCATGTCCAATGAGAGGGAGACATATCTGCCTGATGGATTGGCATGCACTTCTCAAACTCCAGAATACACCTCATGGGTCCCTTACGTTTGTGGTCCACTGCTGTCTGTCATGGATGTAGCTCCTCTTAGACTAGTTGAAAACTATATCAATGATGTTTCTTCGGGTATGTCATTTAACAACTGATATTTTTGACCTGCTTTTCTTAATACTGTATCATTCCTTTCTTTAATTCACTTGGATACTTCTATAAATGCTGGCAGCTGTTCGTGCATATGAAAGATACCAAATTGAACGAGGTTTTGAGACTCCCTGTCAAAAGGAACCTTTGTTTCATCTTCGCAATTCCCAATGTTCTGCTGAATCTGATGGTCAAGGAGAAATGGAGAACACTCCCCCAGATTCTAGTACTGCGCTTTCTCCCTCTTCAAGAAATGGAATGCCCAAGAAAACTATGGCTGCAACTCTGCTTGAAAAGGCCAAAAACCAACCAGTTGCTCCTGTTCCCAAGGAAATTGCTAAATTAGCTCAGAGGTTTTGGCCATTGTTCAATCCTGCCCTTTATCCTCATAAACCACCTGCTGCTGCTCTTGTAAATCGGGTGCTTTTTACTGATACAGAGGACGAGTGAGTTGTATGCTTTTGTTAATTACATGCCATTCACAAGTTTAACTTCTATGGCAGTTTTTACTTTAATCATGGTTGATTAGATTGTAAAATTACTGCATTTACACTTCTTCATATTCTTAATATTTAAGATGAAGATCCTCTTGGCATGTCACATCGACAATTGGCTTTTAGGTGCCCTGTAGAAGCACACACATTTATGTTTGCTTGAAAATACTGTGATATTCATTGTCAATACTTGCTAGCTTTATATTTTGGTGTGCTATAAGGCCTCCAGGGCACTGTTTTGGCCCTTTATGTTGTGACAAATTATGCTATACTTATTAGAGTAACTTCTATGCGACTGCACTTTTTTTATTATTTTTCCTCAATTACATGAAAAAAAACCACTATGGTTTCATTTCAATGTAACGTGAAAATGTTAAGTTCTGCATCACCTTTTGGTCGTTTTGTTTACTCACATGACTGGCTGTGTGTATGCTGATGCTGGCTAAAGTTTTTGTAATGATTAATGCATGTGAGTTGAATATGTTTCTTGCAAACATATAAGTCCAAAGTGACCACGCAAAATGCTCAGAATATATTTTTATAATGTTGATAGCAATAGCATTAGGCAACAAAAATTCACATTTGCAATATGAATCTGTATGTATCATTTATTCCTTCAATTTTCTGGCCATGGAACTTACAGATTACTAGCTTTGGGCTTGATGGAATACAATACTGACTGGAAGGCTATACAGCAGCAATTTCTTCCTTGCAAATCTAGGGCTCAGGTAATATTTTTCATTGTAAACTGTGTTTTAAAACCTAAGAAGTTGTGTGTTTGCCAGGGATGTTGTTGGCAGATATTTATGAATTGGGTTGGTTCACTGTTGTGCCTGTAATTTTTTTTAATCATTATGATACCTGCTCCATCCAAAGGGTCTTGGCAATCTCTTATTTTTTTTCCCATTAAGTTATTTAGCTAGAGAGTAATGCTAGTTTTATTTTAAATACTTTCTGCAAACAGATTTTTGTTCGGCAAAAGAATCGTGCATCATCAAAAGCGCCGGAAAATCCGATAAAGGTTTGTGACTATTGCTGATGCTATTTACTTCAAATCTTGCATCATATCAAAGGCAATAACTTGTTATGTCTTGTAGGCTGTCAGGAGGATAAAAAACTCCCCTTTGACCTTGGAGGAGATTGCTCGTATTGAACTGGTATGCTTTATAAGGACTAATTTTAGCTGGGGTTTATCAGACATTCTTTTTTATTTTGTATAGTTGATTCAATTGACTCAGGGGTTGAAAAAGTTTAAACTCGACTTTGTGTCCATATGGAGATTCTTCCTTCCTTACAGAGATCCTTCCTTGCTTCCAAGGCAGTGGCGCATTGCTTCTGGCACCCAGAAATCATATAAATCTGATGCGACCAAGAAAGCAAAGCGCCGTCTGTATGAGTTGAGAAGAAAAACTAGCAATCCTTCTCCCTCGAGGTGGCATTCATCATCCGACAAAGAGGTAATATACTTCTGAAGTCGATTCTATAGGTCTTTATTGCCTTTCGACTATATTTCTTTATTTGTTAATGAGTTACTTTTCAGTCGATTTGCTGTCATGACCCCTTAATGAGTAAATCCACACTTTTCTTGCGCATTGTGCTATATCAGCATACTCATTTCCCCTTTGCAAATAAAATTCCTTTTATATCTTTGCATATGCACTCACATATGTAGCTTCCTAAAGAATTTTTCATGGTTCTTATTATTTGTAAACTGTTGTAATAATTTTGTCCATGAACATATAGGAACTATCAAAATTGACATGTTTTATTGTTGCTCTTGCACCTGAGCTCTCATGCTGACAGGTTGCTCAGGTTCTTCGTTATAGTTGGACTAGGGGATGGGGCGGATGCAGACTTTGAGGATTGTGGGGGCTCGATCAGATTTCGTGGGGTCGTGCCTCATAATTTTTTTTAAAATATAACTGTAATAAAATTTTTAAACAACGTGGGGATGGCCACCCCCCAGCCCAAGGGTGGTGCCACCCATGCTAGGGGAACAAGGATGACATAAATGAGGAAGTGCATATGGAAAATGTTTCTTTTTATTAGTTACTTGATGACATATTTTGGTAGATTATGGATAATCCATTCCTTAGTGATACATAAAACGTGCATTGATTAATCTTCTCGTATGACAATTTATCTGTCTTATTTAATTTCTAAACCATTGTAGGATGCTCCCATGAAACTTACATTTGGAAACTTTTTCGTTTTGTAAAATGACCCATGAAAATACTTTATACAGGGTGATAGCTCTGATAAAGCTGTTGAAGAAAGTAACAGCGGAGATAATCACATAAACAAGGAAGATGAAGCATATGTTCATGAGGCATTTTTGGCCGATTGGATGCCGGAAAACAATGCTTCTTCCAGATTTCCAGCTTGCCTTACATCCCAGGAGGGTCTTCAAGCCAGAGAACAGAAGGATAATCCTGGTTATCGAGACATCCAAATCCCAATTTGTTCCACCTCTTCAGCTGCTTTAAGGTAATTCTCTGGTGCTGCACTTTCAACTTTTCATGGTGTTCAATATTACGCGCATGTCAAATCTTTTTTCTGAAATCTCTAGGCCATCCAATTCTCTAGTAGTCCTGCGGCCCTACCGTGCTCGTAAACCAAATAATGCCCGCATGGTCAAGTTAGCTCCTGATTTGCCTCCTGTGAATCTGCCTCCATCTGTCCGTGTTATGTCACAATCAGCTTTCAAAAGTTCCCAAGCAATCACATCTGCAAAAGTTTCTGGCAATATTTCAAGAAAGGCAGGTTTGATGACAGAGCATCGAAATTTGCATGCTGGGAGCAATGTGCAAAGGGCAGTCGGCTCTTCAGTGAAATATGGACCAACAAGGAACCACCATGTTAATGTTACTACTTGTAGTCAGCTAAGTAATCATTCTCATCTCACAGCTAACAAATGTACAGAAGAGAGAGGTGACTCGGATCTTCAAATGCATCCTCTACTATTCCAGGCACCTCAAGACGGTCATTTGTCTTACTACCCTAGCAGTACTAGCTCGACAAGTTCTTTCACTTTCCTTTCAGGAAAGCAACCACAACTTAGTCTTAGTCTTTTTCATAATCCACGGCATATAAGAGATGCAGTGAACTTCCTGAGCAAGTCATCCAAGCCTCCTGAAAAGAATGCTGAAACATTGGGTGTTGACTTTCATCCACTTTTACAGAGAACTGATGATGCGGATGCAGATTCTGTGGCTGCACATCCCACTGCGATTGCAGGATCAAGGAAAGGATGCGCTCCAATTCGAAACCCTTCTCCCTTGACAAATAAGCCTTCTCTAGCTGGTATTTCAAGTGCTTCAGGACCTAAGGCCAACAGCCTTAGTGGAAATTGTAATGAACTAGACTTGAACATTCACCTGAGTTTCACATCCAAGGACGGAGAAGGTGCTGAAAGCGGAAGTACAACTGTACGTGATACTGGTAGATCACTTGGTAATCCTTTATCTGGCGCCATAAAACTTGACAGTGCAAAAGGTTCAAGCAAGGAGAAAGATTCTGCTCCGGATGGGATTGCTAATGCGCTCGACTTTACTGACATTTCACTGATTTCATCCAGAAACAGAGGAAGTAGGAAAGTGACTGATGACATGCATGATGAGTCCCTACCTGTAATTGTAATGGAACAGGAAGAGTTAAGCGACTCTGAGGAAGAATTTGGGGAAAACGTGGAGTTTGAGTGTGAAGAGATGGCTGATTCGGAAGCAGAGAGTACATCCGACTCAGAACAAGTTGTCAACATGCCAAATGAGGTAATGAATTTCTAATCATCTGGTGTGCTCTTTCCAAACTTTCATGGATAATACTTCTGATTTCTTAGGAATGGTTCTATCATTCATGTAACTTTTGGCATCTTTAGTTTTGTTCATCTGTTCCATAGCTAGCTTCAATACAGGGAAACCTTTAGATCTTCTGGTTCCATCTTTTGTGTGCATGTGTAATATCTGACAAGCTCTTGTACATTCTATCAGGAACTACACCAAGATGAAGAAGATGCAGATATAGACAATGGCGGCGTGCTAAACTCCCAAGATGACTTTAGAAGCAATACATGCAGCACATCAGAAGCGTGCTTGATTGGATTGGACATGGGTGAGAAGGGGCTTAATGCCAACGCCAATGCACTGTCCTTGAATCTGAATTCCTGCCCTCTGGTTTCTCCCTATTCAAACCCCAAGATCGCTGCTGCACGTGAGTTTGGACCATTTGGTCCGGGAACATTTGGTCCAAATCAATTCCTGGTTGATTCAAAAGGCTCCATCAAGCCTATAAAACCAGGTGCAGATCCAATGCAGAAACGTTCCAAGGAGGATGCCCCTAGGCACCTCAATGGCGACACTTCACCAAGAAATCCCAGAAAACGGGTTTGCAGATCGTAATATGCTTGAAAATGGAAATTCAAGCCCTAATGTGGAACCATTGTAGATAACTCATAGGATGTTACAGATGATATTGGTTAACTGATGATTCATGTAATTGCAGTCGGGCACTTGCTATTTAGTGTTTGTTTTAATCAAGAATGAGAAGTATACGGAACATCGTGTCGGGAGGCATTCGTCATACACTCCAGCTGAGCTATTGTATCAGCAGAAACATCAAATAATCATAATATACTGTGAATTATGCGGAAACATCATATAAATCGATTGTTTAACAAATAGAGACACGCTTCATACTCTTATTGAGTTTTTCAAAGAAAATGGTGTTTTTATCTCTCTGCACGAAACCTCTTTTTATCCTATTATTTCACTCATTTTTTTTGTCCCCAAGCAATATTTTAGGCTCGAGGTGACCCTTTTCTTTCTTGAAACTGAATCTTGTTACTTCTTTTCTTGTCTGTTTTTTTTTTAAAAATCCTTTTTAGTCTGTCCTTTGTTATTGGCGTGGTTCTTCATCTTCTTGGCAAGTTAGGAATTTGTTCCTGAAATTGGTGTCAAACGAATGTTTATTTTTAAAAGGGATAAGGGTCATATTAGTCCCTCAAGTATTGTGGTAGGAACACATTAGATCTTCCATGACTATTTGGATCAATTAAGCCCCTCAACTATTAAAATTGATTTATTTAAGCACTTTAGGTTTTAAAATTCCTGTTCAACCCTCATTTCAAGAATATTTTTTATAATTTCTCTCTATATAAAAATAAATAAATTTATAAAGATAAAACCTGAAATCAAAGTAAATTTAAATTTTTTTAAATAAATCTGAAAAAGAATAAAGTTGGGATAAAAATTATATACAACAAAAATAAAATTTAGATGCTCTAATACATAAAAACTCGAATAAAAAAATTTAAATATAAATCCATTTCCATTTTGTAATAATCTTAAAATAAAACTGATTAATTTAAGAAGACATGTTTACGTCTAAATAAATTAAACCAATATAATCAACGGAAAAAATAATATAGTTTGGTTAAGTTTGTAAAGATTTCATATTTGAATCTAGCAACAAAATCATATTTCATATTTTTTACGAATTTCGTTGTTAATTTTATAAATGTTTTAATTTTACGAATTTCGTCCTTAATTTTATAAATGTTTAAATTTTTTAGTTCTTATATTAATCTGAGGATACAATGTTTTTACAACTTTTTCTTCATTAATTTCGCATTTTTTTTTTGGTGTGTTTTTCATCAATTTAAGATTTTTTTAATATTAGTTTTTTATTTTCAAATTTGCTTTAAAAGAAAATTATACATATTTTTTGACTTTATGATTTACTTTTAAATATTTATTATCCTACTTTTTTTTATTTAGAAATATATAAGTATTTTTTAAATGAGGGTGTAATAGGAATTTTAAAACATAAAGTGCTAAAGTGATTCACTTTTAATAGTTGAGGGGTTAAATTGATCCAAATAATTATGGAGGGTCTAATATGTTCCTACAGCAATAGTTAAGGGGCTAATCTGACCATTATCCCTTTTTAAAATGACCTTCAAAGAGTAAGAATACAAAAAAAAAAAAAAAAAAAGAGTTGGGTAACACAAAAAAATAAAAATAAAAATAAAGAGTTGGGTTCGACATACCTTTCTTCAAATTTGTCTTGTTTCCTCTGTTTTTTTTTTTCCATCGCTATTGTTTGTAGGAGAGTTAGGCCCTTATGGTTTGACCCCATTTCTTTCATGTGTGAGCAGCCCATTTCGTTAATTATTCCGCTATGCATTACTCTTCAATATCGTATTCTAATATCACAGTGTTATACTCTGGTGAATCTTTAATATTTGCATGTTGAAGTAGGGGTGGCAATTTTCGACACGACACGATAACCCGACACGAACCCGCACGATAATAATGGGTTAGTGTTGAGCCTTAATGGGTTCGTGTCATTATCGTGTCGACCCAATAAGGACACGAAATTTTCGTGTCGTGTTCGTGTCGTGTTCGTGTTATCCGATAACGTATCGTGTTTCGTGTCGTGTTCGTGTTATCCGATAATATATCGTGTTTCGTGTCGTGTTCGTGTTCGTGTTACCCACTAAGAAATTAATAAATAATATATTTTATTATTTTATTATTATCATTACTACTATTTTTTCATTTATCAACCTAATTTAACAATTTTCACAGGTCAATATCGTGTACGTGTCGTGTTCGTGTCAATATCGTGTTATCAGATCGAGTTCTTAACAGGTCAATATCGTGTTCGTGTCGTGTCGTGTCGTGTCGTGTTCGTGTTTGAGGCTTAATGGGTCGTGTCGTGTTCGTGTCGAGCATATCCTTAATAGATCGTGTTCGTGTCGGACCTTAATGGGTCGTGTCACTATCGTGTCGACACGATAACGACCCAACACGCACGAATTGCCAATCAATATTTGTGGAGTTGACGTGTGGTAATGTTAAAGTGACCGATGTGACAAGCGAATGACAATCACTTTAACCTTTTTGACTTTCGATAGTTCTGAATTTACCCCACATTCCTTCTATAAATAGAAGGCTTCCCTCACAATTATTACTTTTACACTCTCTCTCAAATCTCTTCAAAGTTTTTCTGATGAGAATTTCGGCGAGCTCCGATGAGGTCCCGACGAAGAGTTTTCAAGGTAAAATCATACCTTTTTAGAATACTCTCTTCATTTCCTTTCCATTTCCAACCGATTTTCCTTCCTTTTTGTTTTAAAGTGGGAAATCGAGAAATCAAGGGTTGATCAAGCTTACGAAGGTTTATAAACGTCAAGGAGGTATAAATTGAACCTCTCTCTAGCTATTTTGTTAGTTTAAGCATGTTATGGTTTATGCCCTAGTTGATGAATGTTATGATCTAGGCTTGATCTTGAGTTTATAAGAACGTATACATGTTTAGCATGTTATATTATGAGCTTAGAAACGATATATCGACCTAGGAATTGAGTTGTGACGGTTTTGGAGCATATTTGATATATTTGCCCTATATGGAAATATTGAGATTTTATCTCGATTCCAACATGTTTTGATGTTAAAATTCATGTCTAGACTCGTTATAATTGTTAGAAAATCATTTGGTGTTGTTAGAAATCGATTGGACGAGCCCTCTATTTCGGTTGACATGCGTGCGTATCGATCGAAACAGAGCATGTCAATCGACACACACCCATGTCGATCGACGCAGATGCTGTTTTGAAATACATGTTGTTGATTACTTGTTTCGGTTGATGCAACCTCCATATCGATCGACACAATTGGTGTTGATCGACACACATGCATATCGATCGACATACTCGGTGTCGATCGACACACATGAATTTCAGTCGACATTTTTCATATCGGTCGAAGTACATGCATATCGGTCGGCATTCGTTCCTGTCAACACGTCCATATCGATCGACATTCTCCATGTCGATCGACACAAAGCAAGTGTCGAAAATTCGATTCTTCTTTCTTTGATCAATTCGACTTATCTTTGATATCGTTCGACATCTCTTTTATATCAATCAACATTGATGGCAATTCCTTTCTTTCTTACCCTCTTTGAAAACCTTCTTAATTCAAACCAACTTCGATTATTCGATTCAATTAATCATAACTTAATCTTCTCCTGAAACGACTTGATGAATTCTCATACTCTCAAGCGATGTACGATGACTCATAAGGGATTATGAAATTCTTTAATCATAATCTTCGAAGAATGTTCCATCATTTGACAAAGTCTCGTATTTGTTCAATTGAAATGAATTATGAACTTTATTTGTGAATTAACGCTCGATATTGAATCACGAGCTATTAAATTAATGTTTGACTACCTTGTTCATCAAACCGAATTGTTAAATTATTCTTTCATATCATTATTCGATGGCTCAACTTGAGAAGTCCAAGATCGATTAAGAGTCTAGAACTATTCGAGGAATCAAATTGTAGATAATCTATTATCCCTTGAGGATTAACTCGTATTCCTTATGTCATAGGAAAGGGCAAGGAAAGGATTGACAGCTACAGCAATCACTTGTAACCACACCAACTAAGGTGGACTTTCTTTTACCCCTCTATTATGGGCCAAAATAAAATTAAATGATGTTTCCTTTTCAAAACTAATTAAGCATGAAATGAAATGTTTTGCTTTCCATTGTTTTGTCATTGCCTACTGTTTTGTGTTTGCTATCTGTCCTCTTTATGGGGGAACCCCACATAGAGAAGAACATTACACGTGGGAACGTGGATGTTGACTACGCGTATTGTGAGTCTTTAGCGATCGTGCCCGGATAGTATGAAAGATATTACGGGTTAGTGCACTGTGATGCTATCAAGCTAGGGTCCGCACCCTACTTGGACTAGCACCGTGACTGTGGTAGGCGGCCACCTCCCAGTTACATGGTTTTGCAGATAGTTTAACTGTATAAAAGAGCATGATCACGCATAAAAATATTTTGGTGCCATGGGAGGATTTCAAACTTAAAACCCCATGTGCGACCTGATAAAAAGGCATGATAAAATTATATATGTATGTTTTCGGGCATGTGTTCACTAAGTATAATTTATACTTAGCCCCTTGCATTATTTCTAAAATGCACAGGTTAAAAGAAGATTTGAAGCAAGAGTATGAGGTAGCAGAGGAGTGGATGAAAACTCATCTTTTGTAATAGTTAGATGCGGAAGTGTGTATCTTCATATACATACTTCCTTGATAACTTTCCGCTGCTAGACTCAACATCTTTTGTTAGACTTTTGTTATTGTCAATCTTGTTAAAACTATGATATTTGGTTTGCTCAAGAAGCTAAGATCCCTTCTTGAGGAGACACTTTTATGGTCTTTTGCTTAACTTGGGATAAGTGTGATGATTTCTATCTTATTTGCTTGAATTCTTCTTATTGATTGATATCCCAAGTGCATGTCTCGTACCCGATGTACCACAATTTCTCTGATTTATGTCTTGTTTATAAATCGGGGCGTGATATAATATAGATAAAGACTCATTATATTATAATAATAAACCTTCACATTTTTTCCGCTTCTAATCATTAATGCATTGCTTGAATTAAAAAAATGTTAATTGATTGAGATTTGAAATTGAGAAAAAATATAACCAAATTTTGAATAAAACAAAATACAAACATAGAACAATAAACCAATTTAAGAGTTATATTAGCATAAATATTAGGATTGTATATAAATAACAAAAATAAAAAATTATAAAAATGCATAAACAGTAGCATTGATAAAAAAAATACTACATAAATCATTCACCAATCAATATGTATGGTGTATATTACAAAACTCCTACAATGTATATCTACAACAATCTTACTATTTCTTCTAAAATGAATAAAAAAACAATAATCGTACTCTTGATCAAACAACCATTTTCTATGGGATGGTATGAATCATCGAAACCAAAACTTTA